>NAGG01000274.1:0-38151 GCA_003031705.1 Calonectria naviculata
AATTATTTTATTAATTATTTTATAATTTTTTAAATAAGTTTTTTATTATGAATATTTAGAATATATTATTTATATATTTATTAATTAATAAATATATTAAATTATATAAACTATAATATTAAATCCTGATTATAGCTATTGCCTGCTCCTGGAAAACTAGTTAAGCTTACCTCTTGTTTTTTTAACTACATATAAATGCTTGTGGGTGAATGTGTCCAAATCCTATAAAAATAAATATGAAACGGCTTTTACGTAAAATGTTCCAAGGAAAGTGTATGGCATTATGTTACAATAGTATTTTATATATCAGATGTTATATCTCGTTTAATTCTTCCCTAGCCCGGAGATAATGCTCTCCTTCCAGTACCCAAGACCAGCATAAGCAGCACCAGGGCCAACCAATGCATGTGCCGCAACGACGCAATGCATGGCAAGAACCGCATGCTTGGTGTCGATATATCCAAGCCGTCTGAGATTCCATACCGAGTAAAACTGGTGAAATAGCCAAGAAACTACGGCAATTCCCATTTCATCGCCGACGAAAGCTGTTGTCTGCGGTTCAATACTGCTAAGCCTCATGATAGAAGAATAGACGTTCAGCGGCTTTAAAAGGTTGATGGCCATGGATAAACGTGCGTGATTAGGGATGGACGTGATAATAGCTATGTGTGAAGTTGCCTGCACAAAGAAGGCGTAGCAATAGGTGAGCTTCAGAATAGATACGTCCTGACATTGATAGCGGTCCAATTCAGACCACTCCTTTTCTTTCTTAGTCTTTGCATTCTGCTTCCAGAACCCTATAACAGAAGAAACGACGGATGTTGCCGTGCTGACAAGTAATGGAGTAAATTTCCTCGTCGGTGCCTGGATCAACCACCCCTGTCCGATGTCAAAGCTGCACGTCAAAAAGGCCAGTGGCAAAATGTAGCCGAGTGTGAGGGTGGTAAGCAACACTACGGGGACGTATGGCCGGATGAAGCGCCCTGTAGGGAGGTCAAATGATAAAAAGGCACTTAGAGTGGAGTAAATTGGTGCAACCCGTCCAATACCTTTGACTCCCATTGCGCCGAGGAACAGACTCGGGAATGCCAAAATGGTTCCGCGGTTTCCTAATCGATATCCTTCCAGTGTCCATATTAATATGGGAGAAATGAGCTGGGACAGGCCATACAGGTTCATTTTCGGCAGGTCAAGCCCAAAAGGTTCGCCATCAGATTTTTTCGGGACCTTCAAGGCCAGGGTGAATAAATAAACCATAAATCCGATGAAGCACATTTGGATAAGGCGCACGCTTTTTAGCGGCGGAGCGGGAAGCTCATCATTATACAGAATAGGGTGAGGCCGATGCTTCAAGGGAAGTTTATTTAGCCTTGCGCTGCGAGCTAGTGTAATCCCAAATAGAGAAAGAGAGGACTCGTTTCCCTTCATAGGCACCAAGAACTGCCATACAAATGCCGAAAGCGCAGGCTTTTCATATGCCACCAAAGATTGCTGCAGATGCGACGCGAAAATGATGCGCTCAGCCCGTTCATGCCTGGCAGCTTGCATTTCTAAGAAAATATCTGCGACATCTTGGTCGGTGAGGTCGATTAGGCCTTCAGCTCTGGTGTCTTTCTTCTTTAAAAGAGCGTTGATGAACTCGGCTGCCGATTCAATGGCACCGTTACCGCCTTGGCCACCAATTGGGTTAGGCTAAGAGTTGACAAGAGTTAGTCATGGCCACGATGAACTCATTGGAGACTAAACCAACCTTGTGTGCGGAATCACCAAATATGAGCATCCTGTTGAAAAACCACTTCTTACACACATATTCGTGCACAGGAGTTAGTGTTGAGGACAGTCGCTTCGCGTAAACATCCCCAAATGTCACCTTCTCTGTGATGGGAATGTCGAAGCGTTTCTTGACAAACTCCGTCTCCATCTCCTTGGTACACTTTGGTATGTCCTTTCCGTATTTTGTTTCCGGGAGCTTGGAGAAGAAGAACCAGTACACTCGGTCTTGGGGACCAGACACCACCAGCTGGGAATATCCGTCGCCGAGAACAGTGTTTTGATCACCAGGAACCCAGCCTGGGACATTCTGTGCGATGCCAAAGTTGCACAAGTAGTGGCATGGTACACTCTCTTGCTCGTCTTGGGGAAAGTAACCAGGCTCCAGCAAGTTTCCGAGGCGGTACATTTCCTGTCTAACAGCGCTGTGTACTCCGTCTGCTCCGATGATCAACGACCCCCGGAAGGTGTTTCCGCTTGCAGTCGCTACTTCAACCCCTGCATCATCAAGCTCGATCCGGGCAACTCGTTCATTGAGCTTCACTCGGTTCTTGTTCTGTAAATTATCGTACAGGGCTCGCAAAAGCCATTGACGGTCAAAGAACATGAGAGGGTACCCATGTCTACTTCATGATTAGCATTGGGCTAATAATTGGGAATCAATGCGTCAAATACCGTTTCTCTACATGCTTCTGGAAATTTGGTATGCTCACAATGGGTTTGCCGTTCTTGGCCCTCGTATGGCTGACTTCTGTGGAGTAGTCCATGAAACCCCGTAGGGGCTCATAGCAGTCGATCTGATCCAAGATGCGCAATCCATTTGGGAACATACCGATGCTGGCACCTACAGCCGGCGCGATCTCATCGTGAGCTTCTAGTATCAGGTAGTCAATGTCGAATTTCTCGAGCATGTTGGCCAGCGTCAGGCCAGCAACACCGCCACCGGCGATTAGCACCTTGAATTCCTTGTTTGCTGAAGCCATGTTGCCAATTGGGATTCCTCTGTGGGGGATCCCGGATGTCTACTTGACGTATATCTGATGTTATGAACGGAGCGACGTATAAGTACGTTGGTGCAGGGACCAAGTCAGCATTATTATGCGTGGAGTCCCTGTACACCTGGTCACCAAATTACTTCGTATCTGCTCCTGAATGTCGGGTACAAAGCCCGGCTCCACGTCATCCTGCCCTGAGCCCGATTCAGGGACCAAAGATGCGGATACGGCATCACAGGGCCGGGCTCATTGTTAGTGCGGCCAAATGATCCCATAAGATGACGACACTACTGCACCGCCCATACAATCCAATGCCGGCGTGTGGGCGTGGCGTCTGTCACGGCAGTTAAGCAAGTCAGCACTAAAACTGCAGGGGTCGGTTCCCCGGCTGTGCTGGGTCTCACGCTCAGGGGGTCATGGATGACAAGCTACTCTCGCCAACGTGATGGAGTGGGCCCAACAACCCAATGAAAATGTAAATCAATGAATGGATTCGAATTTCCTATTCGGACGGCGCCGGTGTTGTAGATCTTATATGTTGTTAAAATCTGACTACTTCAGACTTCATAGTACAAAATTCTCATTACGAACAATTGTCTCCATCCAAAAGGAATTCTTTCTTGCCAGCAGGGCTATCAAAATGACTGAATCCAATATTATTCTCCTCAGAAATGGTACCGTTCTGCAACACCAGGATGGGGACCGCGTTGTGCCTTTAACCTACACGGACGTGCTGATCCAAGGCAACAAGATCGCCTCCGTTGGAAAGTCATTGGAGCATCCTGAAGATGCACAAATCATTGACTGCACAAACAAAATTGTGTCCCCTGGTATGATTGATGCACATAATCACATCTGGATGACACAGTTGAAAGCTCGGCACGCTGAACATACGCTCTTTGACTACGTATGTCATGGTGGTCTACAAAGCGGCAGCTTTACGCCTGAAGACATCTACTGGGGCCAGCTTGCGGGCTGTCTCGAGTCTATTGACGCGGGAACCACAACGGTTGTTGACCATGCGCATATGACGTCCTCTCCGGAACATGGTGAGAGGCTCTCGAACCAAATGAAGTAGACGAGAAGAGTAGCTAACCATGTCAGTCGACGAGGCGATCGCGGCCACAACACATTCTGGTCTACGCTCATTTTACTGCTACGTTCCTATAGTAAGGTACAAGCAGTGGTGTCCGTTGGTTCCCGATGTCGACATCTTACCAACATGGTTGTTTGAGCAATTAGAAGGACTCGCCAAGGCACAACCATTCGGAAATGGACGTGTTTCTATTGGCTTCGGATTTGATCTCTGGTTTCTGCCCAAAGACAAGGTAATCAAAATCTGGGAGCAGGTTAGAGGCTGGGGCATCAAGCTTTTTAGCACGCATTATTGCAAGAACCACATTTTTGGTGAGATCTAAAGCCCGTCACTTCTTCACCCCGCCAGCTAATAAGAGAAGGGTTGCAATCGATACCCGAGTTGATGAAAGACTATGGGCTTCTCAAACCTGATGTAATTATTGCGCACGCTACCCAGGCGTCTGAGACAGACGGAAAGATTATCTCCCAGGCTGGAGCATACGTTGCAGCAGCCCCAGATGCTGAGGTCCAGCTAGCTCTTGGTCAGCCTCTGGCCTTCCGCGGAGATGTCTCAGTTGCTTTGGGAGTTGACTGTAAGTTGGGCGGGTACACTGTAACGTCGTTTGTGGAAAACCTCTAACCCAAGCAACAGGCCACTTTCTCGGGCCTGCCGACATGATGACACAAATGCGTCAGGCGCTCCAGTTTGCGCGTCAAAGTCGCAACCAAAAGATACTAGACGAGGGTAAATTCCCGCTCTCCAACATCGGAGACTCTATGCAGGCATTCAACCTGGGTACCATTGCCGGTGCGCGAGCTGTCGGGATGGAGGCGCAGATCGGAAGCATAGCCGTCGGAAAGCTGGCCGACATTGTCATATTTGACGCTACTAGCCCGACGATGCTGTGCGCTGCGCAGCAAGACCCTGTAACAGCTGTGGTACGACACGCGACGATCCGCGATGTCAACACAGTCATAGTAGATGGGGTCATTCGGAAACGCAACGGGGCCCTGCTACCGGTGGATGTGAATGGAGACGATAGGGCGTGCAAGACGGTCGATGGGACTAAGAAAACCTCATGGGATGAGATGGCGGTAGCGCTGATGGAAAGTCGGGACAGGGTTGCCGAGAAGCTATCCCAAGTGGACATTAGGGGTGGTGCTGAAGGATTCAAGAAGCTAGCTGGCATTGACGAGAATAACTTGGTGCCTTGAAGACGGGGAGTAAATGCAAGATGCCTTTGCCACTGATTAGAGTATCAAATTGAGACATGATCAGCATGCTTTATAGTCTTACAAGCACCTAAATTTAGTCGCGAATCCCTATTGCAGCACGGTGGACATAGTCCGCTAGCTATTCTCAGCCCCGATGAACCGATCACTCGCAGTTATGCAGCGCCGCATCCAAAAACGGTCAAGCCACAGGAATTTTACGACGGCATCTCGAGACCGGTGGATATTTGGACTAGACGGGGAACGCGCTAGTCTACGTCCTTCTGTACACCTCACTCCTGGGGTCTCGTCAGCCGCTCCTTGTGGGGAAGCCGGAGAACCAGTTTTCTGTAGAAGAACCACAACGCCACGCGGGTAGCCCGACCTGGAGGATTGGAGGCGACGGAGAGAAAAGGCTGGCCTGGCCACTAAATGATCGACACAATCCCGCCTTGGCTGGGATACCTGGTTGTTGGATCTAATAACGGTACATACAAGCTAACTTGTCAGAGCCATGATCGACAAAGTCCATCTCGGTTCCGTAACAAGACCAAAAACACACCCCAAAGAAGGTCTATGCGCTATAGGAACAGAATTATAGTCCTTTGGTCCCCACTGTACCTCAACAATCCGCCCGTTGCCACGCGTTATTCGCTACATCGCGAGGTTCCTTTGTGCTGCGCCATGTCAGTAGGAGCGGTGGTGACGTGAATAGTGGCAGCCCTCATGACCCACAAGGCGTAAACTACAATGTCGATTGATTCCTTAAACAGTAAATTTATTTTCAGCTATGAACAGGATCGCTTTTACAGATGCAATCCGGCGGCGCGTGAGTGAGAGCGTACATGTAATACGACGTCAATTTGTCTCAGAAGCGTCTGACACAGAAATAATAATCCAAGAAATAAATTACATAGGCTTACTGATCTAACATTTAGATATCATTTTTTTGGAATGAATATCGAATTGAATTAGCCCTGTGCTCTACATGTGTATCTTCGTCTGAAGTCAGCAATTCTTTTAGCGTATTACAATAGGACATTTTGATGCTAGTATAGGATTTATTGAGTCTTCTATGGTTTTCGTAGTTGTATCTAACGACCAATTTAACGCTCTAGCGCTACTCATCTCCAGCATATGGAATGACTTTATGATCAGGGCCATAGGGCGTCATGGCCAAGTATGAGGTAAGCTCAATCTCACCGCTCTTCTTAAACAAGGCGCTGATGTAGGTTTGCAAGCAGTTCACTTCATCCAAATGCTTGTCTTCAGGCAGCAGCCCCTCCAGAATGTCAAGGTACTGCTGGCAGTACTGCCCCCTACCGCTGGCCTCCATGGCCTTTATGATGCCACGAGCCACGCTGAGGTCGTCACGCGCGTATCTGCGCATGGGAATGTATAGCTTGACACCAGGTACCTCTGATCCCGGTGCAATATTAAAATGGACTTGGTAGCCAGCAATTGGGATTGGCAGCGGTACGTAATTGCCCTCGCCGGCTGCCGGATCAAACCGGGGCGCAGGTGGCAACTCAGCATCCTCTGGGTGATCGTCGGGCACACCAGTAATGCCCTTGATCAGATCAAACAGATCACTGAGTTGCTTTTCCAGATGCGGCAGATGATCCGTAGTTATGCGTCCGCCCAGGGTCATGATATCGCGCGCCCAGGCAAAGTTGGTTCGCGCGGTGGCAAAGTACCACTTGATGCGAGCCACGGACACGTCTCGATCATCAACAGCCAGCATGATGGGAACTAGAACTCCTGGCTCGCGGTTCACAAATTCAATGACGGCGGCACGTGCCTTGTTGACGGGGTCTAGCTCGGCAATCGCCTCCTCAAACTCGGGGATGGGCAGCCATGGGCCCTGGCCGTGCTTGCGAGGGATGAAATATGACTTGGTTGATGGAACACCGTTGTGTGGGAACTCGAGTGCGACGAGCGTCGACGGGACTGTGAAATTGGCTGGCATTTTGAGGCCGGCCGGCATCATTTCTCTCTTAAGTCGGACCTTGTCATGACCGAAGAGGGCAGAAGCAAAGTGGTGGCACCAAGTTAGGTCAATATCAGGCAAGACATTAGCTAGGCGATGTCGCAGTTCCATGGCCGCCTGTGAGTTGAGAGGGTCAAGAGCCGTGCCCGTGAGTTTGTTGATGGGCTCAATCACATAGCGAACCTCCGGTGGCCCACTCTCCGTGTTCCATTTCAGGGACAACTCAAAGGGGGAGCCATCGGCCTGTGTCAAGGATCGCCATTTTCTGTCCGGCGAAGACAATCTTGGGCCAAGGTCAGGAATCTTAAAGTAGAGTTAGCAATTGACATGAATTTGTTCAAGAGTTCACTTACAATCCAGTGGTATAGGAATAGCAACGCGTCGTACTGTTCCGCGACGGAGTAGCCGGCTTTCTCAAGCACGAGCGCGGCTTGTGGTCCCGTACGCGTCCACCAGTAGTCTTTGTCGGCGTCACGGGAGGGCATATACCGCGACACGGCCTTCCATACTTGGGTAGGCTCCTTTGCGTTTGGGGAAGGTAGTGTAGCCATTGGATCGGTTGGATTGGTATGTTACAATATCTGAAGCTTGGGTTGTTTTAGTGACCAGGCCCCGCTGTCTGCAAAACCTTGCCTTTTGTACGGTTTACAAAGCGATAGCTTTTAGCCGCGAGGTCAAAGAAGCGGTTTCGGCATATCTTACACGTCAGAAACTAGTTCTGAGGCGAAGCAATGCTCACGGCAATAGTGTTATGTCACTGCAGAGTGACAAGACCCTAGCAGAGCTTTGGATAGGTCATAATAGGAGGTCGGCCGCCACCTGAGCGTCCTGTACAGGGGGTGATCAACGTCACTGCTACGCAGGAGTAGGGCAGGATGGGCCCTCGCCGCGTGGTCCTAAGGGTGAAAGTTCCACTGGCCATGTTATGATGATGTGGACCTCTGCCCTACAAGCCGGCACCGCTAGCCCTGGTTTCCGGTGCCTAAGAGCAGGTGTGCGGATATGAAGTCTGTCACCACAAGGCCCTGATCCCTACGTACGATCCAGCTAGCAGCTCATGTGAATTACTTACCCTGTTGAGATTGTTATACGGCGAAATCCTTCAGAGATCGGCAGTCAGACAAACCCTTGTCCGGCAGTGGTTTCCGACCAATCGTGTCACGATACGAAATTCCTTTGAGATTAAGGCGTCTCCATGAATTGACGGAAAGCCGGAAAATGACCAATCAAATCGCTCCTTGAAAAAAGTAGGCGGATAAAAGTGCCGAGCGGGCCCTCGCTTGTTGGTGGATTGCGGGAAATACGGGAATTATACGATGGATCTGGAGAAATCTCAACGCTCTCAATACGGGATAGACTTCTTGCAACGGCCGCAAATGCAGGTTGAAGAAAGATGTGAGCTTTTCTTGTTATTTTTAGACACATGAATAATGTAAAATATGTCCGACTACTACCATGATATGAATTGATCGACAATTTCCAAGTTACTGGTATTCTAATAAGCGCCAAGCGGGCGGTTCACGTAGATAGATACAGGGTAGCAAGCGTTGGACCCAGTCTAGCCCACTTACACGCGACCGCGTCTATCATTTACTGTGTTTGGACTCATCGGTGGGGTTTTATAAGCACTGAAAGATGGACTTGGTCAATACGTAAATACAGTCTCATACCATCACTGTATTTGTGTCTAGGAGACCCCCGCCTTTCAACTGAATATGCTAAATTCTCACGCTACACTGCCTATTACATGGAACCGGCACTTAGTTGAGGGGTCGCTTGCCCCAGACAACGCGGACCGGGAAATAGCCACCGCGGGTGCGGATCTCATCCTCCAGCCTCTGCACAAAGCCCTCAGCCTCCTCGTCCGTCATGACCTTGATTCCGCCGGGGAACCCTGTAGTCTAGTGTTAGCGCAGGTAGTTCTCGGAGAAAATAACTAGAGCACTCACGCTTGCAGGCCTTGATCAGCTGCTCGGCAGTAAATGAGAACGCCTTGGTCGTCTGCTCGCGCATCGCGGGGTCGGGACACTCAGCCCCCATGCACACGGGTGCCAGGATGGAGCCTACGCGGATGAAGCCATTCTCCCGGACCCAATTCTCCATACCGCCACCGCGGTACTTGAGGTCTGCGCCCATGCCCTCTGCCAGGCGAGCCACGAGGGCGCCAAGGCCCTTGACGGCGGGACCGTTGGGCTCATGGGAGCTGTTGTCCAACTCAACAAGCTGGATCCATCCGCCTGGCTTGACCAGGGACATGAGCTGGTCGACGCAGTGTCGAGACTGGTTGCCTAGCCCTGCGAGAGTAAGACGCTGGTGGACCAGGTCAAAGCTCTGAATCCAGTCGTCGGGGAAGGGCCCGGTGGAGCTTTGGACGACGAGCTGCACGCCTTCGGGGGGATGCTCAGGGAACCTTTGTCCAGTGAGGTCACCTCCAATGAGCTCGCATGTCTCGGGCTGACCGAGTTCCTTCTTGAGGTCGTCTAGCCAATATCCTTTGCAGCGTCAATGATATCCATCACATCAAGTAGAAGTTTGTGACAAGACTAACCATCTGAGGTACCTCCGTCAAAGATTCTGAGGTTGGGGCGTGTCAAGTCCAATGGAGCCAGACAAAGCCGACGACCCATGCCCAGCTTGATGCCTTGGTGCTGGCCAGCGAGACGCTGATTCTCGACAGAGATGTCGGGAAAGACGTACTCGAAATCGTCATCTGGCTTGGATCCCATGGTTGCTGTGAATGTAATAGATTGTACAATGATGCTCTGATGCTTCGCAACTGATGGCCATATGAGAATGAGCCTATTTATACACAATAGTGCTCTGAGACTTTCTGCATCATAGGATAGACAATGCTAATCATCCCCACTTGTGGTGAGAATCCCACCTAGTCAATTGAGGCCTTGGTCTCACCGACGAGATGTTGCATTTCCTCATCGTTAGCTAATATCAATTTACCCAGCTGCTCAGCCTCCGCCAATATGCGCAAGAGCGATGGTAACGGCAGCGACTTACCACGACGCATTCCGACAGGTTACAGTTTCATGCCGCAACGTTCGGCAAACTTTGATTCCGACTAGTGGCGTTGCTGACTTGGCTTATCGCCAGGGAGCCACTCCAATCAATCCTACTCTGCGGCTCCCTTCTGCCTTGATACAAGCATGGCACGTAATTCGCCATGTGTAAGCGTCAGTTCTCTGTCCCTGAGATTCTCTGTTACCCCGTGTTATGGTACGTGATGATCTGGAGGCTGTGGTTCTGGACACACCCCGTGGTTCAAATACGAAGACCCTGTAAGCGCCAAGATCGGCACTCGACGCCACCCCTGCCCACTACCAAAAGATCCTTCTGCATTCTGCAGGGACCAGTCAGTACACGCCCCTTGTGTAAGCGGCCGACTTGATGCATGCTTTTGGGCTGTGATGAATGAGAATCGGAAGTTGGCAAGTGATATCGAACGATTTTCCAAGCCGTCAATTTGCGGCGTCATTTGTAACATAATTCGCTGTCAATTGTTGAAATTTCGGTCATGTAAAACCCCCACCTAAACATCACAGTAGAACAGAGCATCTGAGCAGCCAAACAATGGTCTCCATCATGGCTGTCTACGATGCCCTTTCTCCCATGCGGTCTCGAGTCCAGGGCTCGATGACATTGATGGTTCTATTCACTCTCACAATTATCCTTGCCGGATGGTACTTGCTGTCCAGTGTGTCTCTTTACTTTTCGCGTCGCAAGTTTCGTGCCCTTCATGGCTGCCAGCCTATGACCTACAAGTTCCCATCAAAATGGTTCGGCATCAACTTCATCCGTCAGATGAACAAGAGCCATGGCGAACGCCGTTACCTTGATTATTTGACGGAGAACTTCAAGACAATTGGTTACACCCATGAGCTTCGTGCTCTTGGTGGTACCAGTGTTTGGACGATTGAACCAGAAAATATCAAGGCCATGCTCACAACCAACTTCAAGGACTATTCCCTGGGGAATCGTCCTGAGGTCATGGGTCCGATGCTTGGTCGTGGCGTCTTTGTCACTGATGGGGAGGAGTGGTCTCATTCTAGGGCCCTTCTACGGCCCAACTTTGCCAAGGAGCAAGTGGCAGACCTCTCAATGATTGAGAGACACCTGCAACAACTGCTGAAGTCCATCCCTGATGACGGAAACACAATTGACCTGAACCCGTTGATCTTGGGCTTCACGCTTGATTCCTCGACCGAGTTCTTGTTTGGAGAATCCACCGACACCCTTGTTAGCGGAGTCAACCGCGAATTTGTCGATGCCTTTACCTACGCGCTTGACGAGATCTCTCTTGGCATGCGCATGGGACCATGGTACAAATTCCGGAGAACCGACCCCAAAGCTGCAGAGTCTAATCGCATCTGCCGAGAGTATGCGGACAAATACGTCAACAAGGCCCTGGCATACAGGAAAAAATACCTTGAAGACGTCAAAGCCGGGGACTCTCAGCCGCCTACGGATGACGACGGTCGCCGGACTTTCCTCACGGAATTGGCTACGGCCACTGATCACCGAGAAAAGCTGCGAGATGAACTTTTGAGTCTGCTGTTGGCCGGCCGAGATACCACTGCAGCCTTGATTGGAAGCTTGCTCTTTTCCCTTGCGCGCAATCCAGAACAGTGGGCCAAGATCCAGAAGGAAGTCCAGGAGACGTTAAACGGAGATCTTCCTACATATGAACAGCTTCGAAATTTGAAATATGCCAAATATTGTGTCAATGAGAGTAAGTCTCATAAAACCTTGATTTGAGGGGGTTATGTGAAACTGACAACACCAAAGCCTTGCGTCTGTACCCTCCAGTTCCAAATAACGCCAAGATCGCCATTCGGGACACTGTCCTACCACGCGGCGGTGGTCCCGACGGCGCAGATCCGATTTTCGTCCCCAAAGATGCCCCGGTCATTTATACGGTCTATTCTCTACACAGAAGACAGGACCTCTACGGCGAGGACGCAGACCTATTTCGCCCAGAGCGCTGGGAGAACCAGAGATTCACCTGGGTTAGTGCACAAATCGAACCTAGGGCGGTATTATGCTAACGCTATCTTAAAACAGCAATACCTGCCTTTCAACGGTGGCCCTAGAATCTGTCTTGGACAGCAGTATGCACTCACGGAGTCTCTTTACGTGCTGGTGCGCTTTGCACAGGAGTTTGCCAAGATTGAGTCCATGGATCCTGAGCCGTTTACCGAGGCCCTGGCTTTGACTGTGAGCTCAGCAAACGGTGTCAAGGTAAAGCTTCAGCGGGCCAAGGCGTAGATACAAATTAGAGTAGTGCATTCATAATTTCCAGCCATCTGCCTAGGAGCTGAGACGTAAATCTGTAGAATAGGCATCTACCATGCTGAATACACTAAATTGAGATCCAAAACTGCTTGCAAAATTTGGTTGAAATAACCAATAATTTTTACCCATGTGGTTGTGATGATCATTTCCCCTCAAGGCCACTTAGCCGTTGCACGATGCCTAAATATGTTGGACGACAGGGTCACCACTGGGGCAGTTAATCAATCTCTCCGGCGCGCGAGTGAGGCTTGGCCGCTCCCCACTGACACACCCTACAGGCCCACATGGCCCGGGCCATACGTCAACGGCGCATGCAAATGCCGGTATCCCGGAACGGACATGGGCCTGCGAGGGAATGCGGAGCGCGTGCCATGGGTGAGATTTTGGTCCACAGGTTCAGCCGTTAGGGCCAGCCTCCTATCCCACGTCTGATCTGTGCTTGCCAGGAAGATGAACCTTGTACGAGAAGATCTACGGGTCGGCCGACGGGGCGTAGGGCCGTTTTCACCGCCAAGAGAAAACAAGCATTGGGGCTGCCTGGCTGGGTTTGGACCTTGGAGTAGGTGATCATTGTAGATCTGTGTTACTTGGGTGAGAGACAGTATTGCGTGAAAAATAGGCATTCGCTGCTCCTTGGCATTCGAGTAAAGTAACTTTCAGCTTAGTTTCAACAACAGTTCAACTAGAGAGATTTTACAATGTCTTTGGATCCAAACTCTGGAATGGCTTCGACGCAGTCGTTGCCGTCTCATCACGTCGTTACGAATCAATCCTCTACTAGGACCTTGAACCGGCCAACTAGTGAACTGGATATCAGTGATGCTGATACAGTTGGCAATGACCAGCAAGGGGAGTATGTGCTTGTGGATTGGGATGGGCCAAACGATCCCAAGAATCCCAAGAACTGGCCGAGAACGGCATTCTACATCCATACAATTCTTGTCAGTCTGCTATGTCTAGCAGGGTAAGTGATCAAAATCTCATGGAAACTAGGTGTAGCAAAATTAACAAGCAAACAGTAACTTGGCAACGACCATGTATGCCCCCGGAGCCGCGCAACTTGCAGTCGAGTTCAAAACGACAAATACCATCACCATTTCCTTGACAGTGTCCATCTACCTCCTCGGCTTCTCCCTCGCCCCTATGGTCCTATCTCCGCTGTCTGAAGTGTATGGCCGACTGGTTATTTACCACTTCTCGAACGTCTTCTTTCTCGCCTTCAACCTAGCCTGCGCCTTTAGCACGAGCATAAACATGTTTATTGCGTTTCGTTTCCTGGCTGGGTGTGCAGGCTCTGCACCCATGACTGTGGGCGGAGGAACAATTGCGGACTTCACCACCGATCCTAAGAAAGACAACAAGGCACTTAGACTGTTTGCACTTGGCCCACTTCTCGGACCTGTAAGTAAAATCGTCTCCAACATACTGGACTAGTCTAATTGTGCCTATAGGTGATTGGACCTGTTGTCGGAGGATTTGTGTCGCAAGATGTCGGCTGGAGATGGACATTCCGCATCATGTCAATCATCATCGGCGTCTTGACCATCCTGAGCTTCATTTTCCTGAGAGAAACTAGCGCCTCAGTCCTTCTTGGACGAAAGGGAGCTGAGATCACTAAAACAACCGGTAAACCTTTTATGATCCCCGGCCCAATGCCTGGAATGCCACCAAAGCCACAGCAACCAGCTAGCCAGACTGCCGCGCGGTCTTTGACGCGACCTCTCAAGATGCTGTTTTTCTTGCCTCAGGTATTGAGTCTCTCTGTTTACACTGCATTTGTGTTTGGTCTCATTTACCTTCTTTTTACCACTTTTCCGACCGTTTTTGGCGAACAATACGGTTTCAAGGCGGGCGTTGCAGGTCTGGCGTACGTTGGTATTGGGCTTGGAATGGTCGGGGCCCTCTTCATATTCAACTACCTGAACCTTAAGATGGCAAACCAGGTAGACGAGAATGGCCAGATGAAACCAGAGAGTTATCTTCCTCTGATGACTTGGTTTTCGCCATTGTTGCCAATTGGCTTCTTCTGGTACGGCTGGAGCGCATACAACAAAGCCCACTGGATCGTGCCTATTCTTGGCACTCTTTTTGTGGGATTTGGGTCTTTCGCAATCATCATGCCCACTACCGCTTATCTCGTCTACTCTCACGGCCCTCAGGGCGCTGCATCAGTTCTTGCTGCCAACAGCATTCTGCGATATCTTTTTGCGGCCTTTCTACCACTTGCTGGAACAGCCATGTATGACAAACTTGGTCTTGGGTGGGGAAATAGCCTTCTTGGCTTCATTTGTCTAGCGCTTGCCCCCATACCAGCTATCTTCCAACGGTACGGAGAACATTTGAGAAAGAAATTTCCCATGAAGTGGTAATCATTGGATATCAGTACAAGAAGGCGGCGTTCGTCTTGAATCACATCAGGAATCAAACTTGGTAGTTGTGACCCTCGTCGCCGATACCCCACCAATTGAACAAAATAAATAAAATAAACCAGCATAAATAACCTGAAAACTAATATGATTAGTTTTACTTATTATGCTAGGGTTATGAGATATTATTTATTGTTTTAGGCATTGGATTGAAAAACTTGAGAGGTAGTCGCAATTGAAAGGTCGCACTGGTGTTATCAGACTTTTGGCTCGTCATTTTACTTAGAAATGTTATTGAAAGAGTAGCTAGTAGTATTGGCTATCTTTCGAACACCCAATAATTAATATTTGAATATTAATTCATTTATTAAACCATTCACCTTTAAAATTGAAACGTACGGGGTCCATCGCACTCGAGTTCTATGGTAGACTGGCGTTAGTGATTGCTACCCTAGATGAGAGCTAATTCTTCGAACTGAGACAATGACATCAATAAGTCACTAATCGTGAGAGATCTACGGATGAGAGTATTTTTTTCATAGGAGGCATGACGAAATGGCTCAATTGTTCCGATTACTAAAAGTCCTGCCTAGATCCCGTCTTGAATAGCTGCTCACATAAGACTACTACTACACACTACAAGTGACCATTGGCACAGGAATACTTCACGCCGTCAAGCTGAGTTTGGAGGCTGAAAATAACAGGTCCTATGGTCCTTGATCGGCGCAAGGCAATTAGGCAATCCGTTGGGAGACTGAATTTTGGGGCTGTTCCTGATGGATTCGTAACTCGATGCCACCCCAACTGTCGGCTGGAGGCCAACAGGGCATCCCACACAGCACCATCCCCAAAACGGTGTCATGATGAAGTCCAACGACTCCGTGCCCTTCATATGGAGCCTTGCACCAGGAGGGACCTTGGTTCTGCGCCAGGCCGGCTATGCGGCAAGCGGGCTCCAGTGGTCCCTGGACTAGCTCGTGGCGCTGAGACCCTATGGAGTCAACCTATATTACAGGGCATATCCACACGCCCCCCCATGTCAGCTTTGATCGACAGCCCATTCTCTGCAGGGTACTCATGGAATAACATCCTGGATGGATGTTGGACCCTTGTGTTTAGTCGTATAGCGTGCGGTCTATGTATGATTGTTACGATTGAGCTGGCTTTGCTTTTCTCGGATTCGAATTGCCCAGTTGGGGATAGGTCTTACTTGTGGATAGCGGGCAATGCTTCCGGTGTAAGCCGTAATCAATGGCCATACTTGAGGCTTTGACGATGTTGATACATAAAAACCACAGTATAACACCGCGATCGGGATATGGATTGAATCATAGACAGCAAATACTCCTTTGTACATCATAGCGGCCTTCAACACTCCTGCCCCTTCTATAATCTTTACTCTTGGAAAGACACTCAACGTGTTCTGTCACTAAAAATGTACCCTACTCCCGAGCCCATTGCTGTTGTTGGCAGCGCTGGTCGCTTCCCCGGTGGCTGTAATACTCCCTCCAAGCTATGGGAGCTTCTCCGGAATCCTCGCGATCTCCTCCGTGAGATTCCCAAGGAAAGATTCAACATTGATGCCTTTTACCACTCAGACCCCTTGCACCACGGCACTACCAACACAAGGCAATCATACTTTCTGGATGAAGATCCAGCCAGATTCGATGCCCAATTCTTCAGCATTCCTCCTGCAGAGGCGGAGGCTATCGATCCCCAACAGAGACTCCTGATGGAGACAGTCTACGACTCATTATGTGCCGCTGGACTTCCTCTGGAACAGCTGAAAGGCTCTTCCACGGGAGTTTATGTTGGTCTCATGTGTGATGATTGGTCATCAATGATCCAAAAGGACATTGATGCTCTGCCTACATACACTGGCACAGGTACTGCGCGCAGTATCATTTCGAATCGTATCTCTTACTTCTTTGACTGGCATGGCCCTTCGATGACCATCGACACTGCCTGTTCGTCTAGTCTTGTCGCAGTACACGAGGCTGTAAGACTTTTACGGAGTGGTGATTCGAAGATAGCCATTGCTGCTGGAGCCAATTTGATCTTAAACCCTGGTATGTCTAACATTTCACATTAAATGCCCGTTCAGATACTAACTAAACCGTGTCACAGCCCAATATGTTGCTGAAAGCAACCTCCGCATGCTTTCACCCACCGGCAGGTCACGCATATGGGATGCTTCGGCTGATGGATATGCCCGTGGCGAAGGCATTGCATCTGTTGTGCTCAAGACGCTCAGCCAAGCCTTGGCAGATGGTGACTCCATCGAGTGCATCATCCGAGAGACTGGAGTGAATCAGGATGGTCGTACATCTGGCCTAACAATGCCTAGCAATATTGCCCAGACGAACCTCATTCGAGACACATATGCTCGCGCCGGTTTGGATCTTACCAAGCCCTCAGATCGCCCCCAGCTCTTCCATGCTCATGGAACTGGAACAAAGGCAGGAGATCCTCAGGAAGCTGAGGCTATCCATAATGCATTCTTTCAAGATAAGAATGCAGACGGGCTTGACAAACTCTACGTTCATTCCATCAAGACCATCATCGGTCACACTGAGGGAACTGCCGGTTTGGCAAGTTTGATTGGAACATCGCTTGCCATCCGCAATAGCACGATTCCTCCGAATATGCACTTCAAAACGCTTAACCCTGATATCACTCCTTACTACTCAAACCTCGAGGTACCCACTGCAGCATTTGACTGGCCTAAGCTAGCCGAGGGCTCTGTGAAAAGAGCGAGCATTAACAGCTTCGGTTTTGGCGGTACGAATGCCCATGCCATCATCGAAGAATATGTTCCGGATAAAAGTACTCAGGCCAGCATTTCGTCTCCCACATCGACCACATTCACTCCTTTATTATTCTCGGCTACATCCGCACCCTCATTAAAGTCTATGCTATCCGACTATCTCAAATTCCTCACTGCAAACCCCACAATATCCCTTCGCGATCTGACTTGGACCCTCCAGCAGCGCCAGTCTACTTGGCCCTACCGCAAGGCCATTGCAGGGCGATCCTACGATGAAATCTGCATCAAGATTGTAGAAGAGCTCAAGTGTGGTGATTCGCAGTTTGATACTCGCTCCACCAATATCGACAATCCGCAAATCCTGGGTGTTTTTACCGGTCAGGGTGCTCAATGGCCTCGAATGGGAGCTGAACTTCTTGAAGCATCACCATTTGTTGCTCGGAGAATTGCAGAATTGGATGCATCTCTAGCAAGTCTTCCGGCCGAGGATCGTCCCTCGTGGACAATCAAGTACGAGCTATTAGCAGATGCTTCTTCGTCTCGCATGTCAGAGGCTGCTTTGTCTCAGCCACTTTGCACAGCAGTGCAGGTTGTCTTGGTCGATTTGATCCACAGCGCTGGAATCAAGTTCAAGGCTGTTGTTGGACACTCTTCTGGCGAGATTGGAGCAGCGTACGCCGCCGGTTTTATTTCAGCTAGCGATGCAATTCGCGTGGCGTACTACCGTGGCCGTTACGCAAAGCTTGCGGCATCGCCAAACAATTCATGCAAGGGCGCCATGGCTGCAGTTGGCATGACGGCTGATGAGGCCACTGAGCTAGTGGAGAGTGATTCATTCAAAGGTCGTATTTCAGTGGCGGCATACAACTCCGAATCCAGCTTGACCTTGTCGGGTGACGAGGATGCTATTGAAGAGGTCATTGCGGTACTAAAAAGCGAATCCAAGTTTGCGAGACGGCTCAAGGTTGACACTGCCTATCATTCTGCCCACATGAAGACGTGCGCGATGCCGTACCTGGAATCACTCACAAAGAGCGGTGTTAGACACACCACTCCTTCGTCAAACTGCCCCCCGTGGTTCTCCAGTGTTGTATCAGATGTCACTATGACATCTGAGCTCTGCGACAGCCAATATTGGGTCAACAATATGACACAGCCTGTTTTGTTCGCAAGCGCGATCAATGCAGCTGTTGACGCGATTGGTTCCTTTGACCTAGCCATCGAAATAGGACCTCATCCAGCTTTGAAAGGCCCTGCAATGGACAACTTGGCTGAGAGTGGCATCACTCTGCCTTATACGGGTCTGCTCTCACGTGGAAAGGATGATGTGGAGATGCTGTCTTCTGCGTTGGCATTCATGTGGACTAATCTTGGTGCTGGTTCAATCAACTTTGACAGATTTGACAAGACGATCCACGACGACAATGCTAGCAAGCTTGTGCTTAAAGACCTACCCAATTACCCATTCAACCACCAATACGCCTACTGGGCCGAGCCACGCAGCTCGGTTGCTTATAAGCAATTGAAGGTGAAGCCCAATCCCGTTCTGGGAATACCATGTGTCAGCACAACGACACCCGGAGAAAGCCAATGGAAGAACATGCTCACACCCAAGGAGATTCCCTGGCTCCAAGGGCACAGGCTGCAGGGCCAAATCATCTTTCCTGCCACGGGTTACATCGCGATGGCCATTGAGGCCGTTCGATCCCTTGCTGGGGACGCCAGCATTTCCCAAATCAGGATTGAGGATTTGGTCCTCGAGCGCGCCATTGCCTTTAACGATGAGAGTGCCGTTACTGAGACTCTCTTCGCTGTTAAGGTACACGAAAGTGGAGAGAAGATTGCTGCCAGTTTCGGTTGCTACTCATGCCCGGACGGCGACCACTCCATGATCAAGAATGCCACTGGTGTAATTGAGGTCAAACTTGGCAAGCCTGAGTCGAACTCTCTACCCTCTGTCTCATCCCAGAGCAATTTCAACGAGGTGGACGTGGGAATTGAACATTTCTACAAAGAATTGACCAAGATTGGATACCACTACTCGGAGCCATTTAAGGGCATGTCTGACATCAAGCGCAAGCTGGGCATCGCTCGCGGAACATTGGTGGATCAGTCCGCGTCGTCTTGGGAAGACCAGTTGGCTATTCACCCTGGTATGCTAGACACTGCTTTGCAAACGCTATTTGCTGCCTTTTCGTACCCCGGAGATGAGAGTTTGCGCTCGCTGCATGTGCCTGTCAGCATCGATTCGATTGTCATTAACCCATATTTCTCCATCATTGAGAACAGGAAGCAGCTGCGTGTTCCTTGGGAGACTGTCGTCCGAGACGACGAGAAGGCCCATATCAAAGCCGATGTTCAGCTCTTCTCCGAAGATTCTCAGCACACATTTATTCACATTGAGGGTGTGAGTTTGAAGCCTTTCACGAGTGCTAGACCTGAGGATGATGTAACACTATTTTCGCACTTCGAATATCTCCGAGACCGGCCTGATGGTGAGGCTGCCGCTATTGGTGATAGGCTTAGCACCGAGGAGCTTAAGGTGGCAAAGGATATGGAGCGAATCGCCTTCTTCTATCTACGCAAAGTCTCCGAGATGTCTGCTGAAGACAGAGCAAACGCGCTCAAGCATCATCAGCACTTGATGGCTTGGGGTGACTACACGGTTTACAAGGTGTGCAAGGGAGAGCATTTGTCGGTCGGTCCAGAGTGCCTCAATGATACACAAGAGGACATCCTGGCACTTACTGACAAGTATCGCGACCGCGTTGATGCTCTTTTGATCGAGTCAACGGGCCAGAACCTTCCAGCTACCATCAGGGCCAAAGACAGCATCCTTCAACATATGACCAAGAACAACCTATTGGGTCGTTTCTACCAGGAAGGCATCGGTTTGAGCACTGCCAACTGGTGGTTGGCCCACATGGTCAAGCAAATCAGCCACCGATACCCTCATATGAAGATCCTCGAAATTGGTGCTGGAACTGGTGGTACCACTCAGGCTACTTTGCCTAGTCTAGGTACATCATTCTCGTCTTATACCTACACTGACGTTTCGGGTGGTTTCTTTGAGGCGGCTGAAGACAAGTTCAAAGCCTACGCCGACCGCATGATTTTCAAAATCTTTGACATGGTCAAGAGCCCTGCTGAGCAAGGATTCACTGAAGGTTCCTATGACATGGTTCTCGCCTCCAACGTTCTTCACGTCGCCGAGGACCTTGATGTCATGATGACCAACGTGCGCAAGTTGCTCAAGCCTGGCGGATTCCTCGTCAATCTTGAAACAGTCACCAACGACATGCTGCGAAATGGCATCATCATGGGCGGTCTGCCTGGTTGGTGGATTGGTGCAGAGTCTGGCCGACCTCATGGTCCCATGCTTGACTTGGACTCATGGGGTCGTCTTCTCAAGAGATGCGGCTTCGGTGGGATAGAGACCTCAACACCCATCTATGACAGTCTCCATGCTGTTGCCGTGTGGGCTGCCCAGGCAATAGATGATCGCGTTGAGTTGTTGAGGAATCCATCGACTGTTTCTTCTGGTGCTTTCAACTCCCATTTAGTTGTCGTTGGAGGAAACTCCCTCTCCACCTATACACTCCTGAAAACTGCGAAATTAGCCCTTGCTAGAAGGTTTTTCTCTTTCGCACACGTGCCTTCTATCGAAGCATTGAACAAAGAGTCCTTGCCATCTGGCTCTACGGTCCTGAGCCTTGCGGATTTGGACGAGCCCGTCATGAAGGGGATTTCTGAAGCCAAGATGAGTGGGCTCAAGACCCTCTGGACCCAGGCTAGAAACATTCTTTGGGTCACCAAGGGCGCCAGATATGAAGAGCCCTATTCCTACATGATGTTTGGCATTGGTCGCGTTGTTCGCTTTGAGAACCCAAGCATCAACTTGCAGCTGCTCGATATCGACAGTATCGAGGATAGCGTGGGAGATTACATAGCCGACTCTCTCATTAAACATCAACTTCTGGATGATTGGCGCAAAGAAGGCAAGGCTGAGGATTTGGTGTGGTCATCTGAGCCAGAGATCTTCTTGGAGGATTCCACCACCTTGATCCCTCGCTTGTATCAAAACAAGACGCAGAATGATCGAGTCAACTCCGCCCGCAGGAAAATCTTCAAAGATGTGAATCCAGCGAATTCAACCTTGAGACTGGCTGATGCCAATGATGTGGTGGAGGTTGAAGAGGTCACACCTCTAGAGGCGATGGCAATAGGATCAGTAATTGCCGACAGCAAGAGACAACTTCGCATCCAGCAATCCATCCTGCAAGCTATTCAAGTTGGAAATGTTGGCAAACTGATGCTATTCGTTGGAACTGACCAAAAGAACCCCAATTTTGCCGTCCTTGCTCTCACTGATATTGCTACTTCCCCAGCGCCGGTGGAAAAGGCTTGCACTGTCGAGATACCGGGTTCTCCCGAGTTCGGAAAGATAGCTCTAATCACCGTCGCTGCCCACCTGACAGCTCTGAGTATCCTGGAGGGTATTCCAAGCAACACTGTCGTGATGGTACATGAAGCAGACAGGCTGCTTAAAGCGGCCATCTCTTACAGAGCCAAGGCTACTGGTGTGGCCACAATTTTTACCACGTCTCAATCTGACCGCCGCAGCACCGATTGCACCTTCATTCATCCCTCGCTCCCCACCAGGCTATTGAAGAAGGTCATTAAAGGAAACACTTCCGTCTTTGTTGACCTTTCCATTTCTGGAACCCCAAGTTCAGAAATCGGCACTGCCGTCTCTAAACTGCTTCCAGAGTACTGCATTTATAAGGACTCCAAGAGCTTATTCGGCAATAAGCCTCTGCTGAGACCTGGGTCTTCCCTCACTGAGACTCAGACGCTGTTAAATGAAGCCTGGGAAGATGCTAGAAAGGCTAATATTTCCATTGGCGGGGCCGGCTTCATTGGCCTGAACGAGATTTCTACCCACCACCCTGTCCGGGAGCCCTTGACTGTTGTAGACTGGAAAACATCATCCATTCCTGTTCGCTTGCGTCCCATCGACAGTACCGACATTTTCAGGTCTGATAGAACTTACCTTCTCATCGGATTGTCTGGAGAGGTTGGACAGTCGCTGTGTCAGTGGATGGTCCAGCATGGCGCCCGTCATGTGGTCCTCACTAGCCGAAAGCCCGTTGTTGACCGCGACTTCATCCATTCGCTCGAATCCCAAGGAGCCAATGTTCAGGCCATGCCGCTTGACATCACTAGCAGGGAATCGCTGATGAGGTGCTTGGATAACATTTATCGCACGATGCCCAAGATTGCGGGTATCTCTAATGGAGCGCTGATCGTTGCTGACTCCCCGTTCAACGAAATGGACTTGGAAGGTATGAACAAGGTCTTGAAGCCCAAGGTTGATGGTAGTCTCTTACTAGACGAGATTTTCCATGATGAACCTCTCGACTTCTTCATCATGTTCTCGTCTCTTACTGCCTGTCTAGGCAACAGTGGCCAGAGCAACTACGCCGCCGCCAACATGTTCATGACTACTTTGGCGTTTCAGCGCCGTAAGCGTGGTGTTGCTGGATCGGTCATCGACCTCAGTTCTCTCATGGGCATCGGTCACGTTGGTCGTTCAGAGGTGTTCAACGCAGACTACTTTAGAAGCTTGGGTGCAACTAGCGTCTCTGAAACAGATCTGCACCAAATGTTTGCTGAAGCCATTGACGTCGGCAGACCTGACTCTACCCAGAGTGCCGAGATCGTCACCGGTATGAGCCCCATGCTTCGCAGCGAGCTAGAGGATACCAAAGTGCAGTACCGTATGGACTTAAAATTCTCTCACTTCTGCATCGAGCAGTCTTGCAACACTGGAGACGCATCAGAAACGTCAAAGGTGCCAGTGAGAATTCAACTGAAGAGTGTCAAGAGCCGCGCCGAAGCAAAGGAAGTTTTATTAGGTAAGTATCGATAATCCAGTTTCGAGTCTCATTTACTAATTGGTTTAGAATCCTTTGTCGCTCGAGTAAAGAAGGTCCTCCAGATCCCCACCGACGAAGTGGTTCATGAGAACGAACCGCTAATCGAGCGTGGCGTCGACTCTCTTGTTGCGCTAGACATTCGTTCATGGTTCATGCGTGAATTGGATGTTGACATGCCTGTTCTCAAGGTCCTGGGTGGCAATTCCATTGCCGACCTAATCGAGGATAGCATGGAGAGAATGCCCACATCTATTGTCGACATGAGTACGTTGAGTGATGGCTTTGATGTTGGAACCTTACGTCAACTTAAAACAGCAAAGGCGGGTGGAAGCAAAGGTCTGCCAGTCATCGAAGTTGATGGCGATCGTCAAGAAGGTTCCAAATTACCAGGTGGGAGCTTAGCCCCAAGTGTCACTGGCATAAGCACCCCTGGGTTCTCTGGGGAAGAGGACAGTTTGGAATCGCCAGACTCGTCTGTGGATTGCTCGGAGGGGAACGGTTCTAACTGGAGGAAATCGATCATTGATTCTTCCACTGAGATCACTGAGCCCATGTCCTTTGGCCAGACGAGATTCTGGTTTCTCCACCACGCCCTACAGGACCAGACCACCTTCAACGTCGCCGTCTCGGTTCGTCTAGAGGGAGAAATGCAACTTGATGCTTTTGAGAAGGCTCTCTATGCGGTATCTGAGAAACACGAGGCTATGCGCACCCGATATTTCTGGGGCGGAGAGAATATGGACATTCCAACCCAGGGTGTCCTATCTCAGCCATTGATCAAACTAGACCACAGGCAAATCTCTAGCAAGATGGAGGCTAACAAGGCTCTGGAGGAGATTCGAGATCACAAATGGGACCTAGGCGACTGGGAATCCATGAAATTTATTCTCTTGTCTCTTTCGGACAACACTCACTGGTTCATTCTGGGCTGTCATCATATTACCATCGATGGAGTCAGCATTCAACTGATCTTTTCGGACCTAGAAAAAGCATACCAGGGGAAACAGTTGTCATCTCCCCCAGAAATGTCCCAGTACCGCACATACTCGGCTCTACAGCGAAAGCAGTACGAGGAGGGCAAATTCCAGAAGGACATTGACTTCTACCGTAATATTATCCCTTCTGATGTAAAGCCTATCGCGCTGCTGCCCTTTTCCAAACTGACTGCCAGACAACCACAGACAAGCTACAGGTAATGTTCCATCGTTACATCACTTCAGCGTTACTACGGTGAAACTGACCATTTGTGCTACAGAACCTATCGCGCCGATATCCGACTAGATGCAACATCAACAGCCCAGATCAAGCAGGTGGCCCGTCAAAATCAGTCTACCAACTTCCATCTGTACCTTGCTGTTTTACAAGCCCTCTTGTTCCGAGTTCTCCCAGATACCAACGAGCTGTTCATTGGAATCGCTGACGCTAATCGCAACAATGATCAGTTTATGGAGACTCTTGGATTCTTCCTGAACCTTCTCCCTGTTCGATTTGATCGACCGGCTGCCAAGGCCAAGCTCAGCACCGCTGTGAAGAATGCTCGCAACAAGATTTATGCAGCTCTCGAGCACTCTGCCCTTCCCTTCGATATTCTTCTCAACGAGCTTGGTGTCTCTAGGTCAGCCAACTCACCGCCAGTCTTTCAAGTATTTGTTGATTACCGCCAGGGAACACAGGAGCGTGCCAAATTTGCCAACTTCGACGCCGCTGGCGAGGAGTGGTACCACCCTCGAACTGGATATGATATCTCCCTTGATATTCTTGAAAATACCGAGGGTGATACTCTTGTCACTCTGCAGCTGCAGCAGTCTCTATACACACAGGAGCAAACCGAGTTGCTCCTCAGGGCATACGTCAATTTCCTCAAGGGCTTGACCAAGACTCCCGGCCGAGATATGCCTTTGGAAGCACCTTCTGCCTGGGATAGTGAAGACATATCTCGTGTGTTGGAGCTTGGGCAAGGTAAATTTTGAAGTTTCTTAGAGTTAATCGCGGCCACTGACACAATGATTAGGATCCACGAGCCCACTGAAGTGGCCAGAGACAATTTCGCACCGCATTGATGACATGGTCAGGGAACATGGTTCCCAGCCTGCCCTTAGGAGTGGTGACAAGACGTTGACATACGAAGAAATGAGCCAGAGAGTAAACTCCATTGTGAAGTCTTTGAGTGAGATAGGCATTTCCCATGGAGAGGTGGTTGGAGTTCTACAAGAACCTGGTATGGACTGGATTTGCTCCATGCTGGCCATCTTCCGAGTTGGTGCCATTTATCTGCCGCTTGACCTCCGCAACTCTGTTCATCGTGTACGCAGTGCTATCAAGGCTGCAAAGCCTACTGCATTGTTAGTTGATGCGGCTACGGTCGATGCACTTGCAACTGTCGAAGCAGGCGATTCCCAGATTCTCGATATATCCAAGACATCCGCAAGCGAGCCTGTACAGACACAACCCATCGCAGCCAGCGGTGAAGGTGCCGCTGTGATTCTGTTCACAAGTGGCTCGACTGGTCAGCCAAAAGGAATCGTCATCAAGCATTCCAACCTAGTGGCGCAGAATGAGGGCTTCTCGAAGCAATGCGACGTTGACAATCGCAAGGCTTCCAAAGTTCTCCAACAGAGTGCCATGAGCTTTGACTTCTCACTGGAGCAGACGTTCGTGGCACTTTGCAATGGCGGCTGTCTTTGCATCGTTCCGGCTGAGAAGCGAGGCGATCCCTACGAGGTGACTAAGATAATGCTCGAGGAAGGAATCAACTATACATCTGGTACTCCATCCGAATATGACATGTGGCTCCAGCACGCTCGGGACCACCTGAAGAAATGCCACCAGTGGTACTATGCCTTTTTTGGCGGAGAGGCTTTCTCGAATGACTTCATCAGCGAATTCAAGGGCCTTGAGTTGGCCAATCTACGAGTCTTTAACAATTATGGACCAAGCGAAACCACCATCGCCTGCACACACCAAGGAGAGATCATGTATCAAGGTACGGACTCGGAGGCTTTGCTGCATGCTGGTTTTGCAGCACCACATTTCGCCATCTACATCGCAGACTCTCAGCTCAATGCCCTTCCTGCTGGTGTACCTGGAGAGGTCTTGATTGGTGGTGTTGGTGTCACTGCTGGATACCTTGGGCTTGATGCTGTAACGAAAGGAAAGTTCCTCCCCAACAAGTTCATCAAGCCCGATTCAGAATTTGCCAAGAATGGCTGGACTACCTTGTACTGCACCGGAGACTACGGATACCTGCGCGAAGATGGAGCATTGGTCCTCAAAGGCCGAATCGAAGGCGACAACCAAGTCAAGATCAGAGGGTTCCGTATCGAGCTTTCAGAGGTCGAGAACATCATTCTTGAATCTGCCAATGGCTCTCTTAAGCATGCTGTGGTGACTGCTCGAGAGTCGGGGGGAACAAAGTTCCTCGTTGCCCACGTTGTGTTCTCGAAGCAATTTTCCGATGGTGGTCGCACTGAATATCTCAGGGGCCTTCAAGCCACGCTGCCGGTTCCTGATTACATGCGTCCCTCAGTCATCGTTGCTCTGGACCAACTGCCACTTAGCGCGCACGCCAAATTCGATCGAGCCGCAGTCAAAGCATTGCCCCTCGACAGTCCTACAATTTCTAGTCGGGACGTGGCCAGCGCGCGCGAATTGACACCAATGGAGGCCAAACTTGCAGAGACATGGAGAAGTGTGCTGCCATTTGTCCCAGCCGCGGAAATCACACCTGAATCCAACTTCTTTCACGTGGGTGGCAGTTCCCTGCTGCTAGTGAGACTGCAGAGAATCATCAAGGAGGATTTCTCAGCCGCGCCAAAACTCGTCGAGTTGATGAACGCGGGGAAGCTTGGAGATATGGCGGCACTCATTACAGCAACCTCGTCAACCAGTATTGACTGGGAAGCAGAAACAGCGGTTCCTGAATCCTGGGTGAATGAATTCCCGCTCTCCGAAGCACAATCCTCTCGACGTGATTCTAGTGAGCCTCTAAACGTGCTACTCACAGGAGCCACCGGATACCTCGGCCGACATCTTGTGCCTGCTCTCGTCGAATCTGACAAGATCGCCAAGGTATTCTGCCTTGTGCGACAAGAGACTGATATTGAAGTCCTGAGCAAGACATCAGACAAGATTACCATTTTCACTGGAGATCTTGGAGAACACAATCTAGGCCTGACCATTCAAGAATTCGAGCGTCTCTCTTCAGAGTCAGATGTCATCCTTCACTCTGGAGCCAATCGCTCCTTCTGGGATGACTACGAGGTCCTGCGCCCCGCCAACACCAACTCAGCCAAGGAACTAGCGCGCCTGGCATTGCCACGACGCATCCCTCTCCATTTCCTTTCATCTGGCTCAGTTCGCATCTATGGCACCCCAGAGCGTGCGCAAATCTACAACATCGACAACAGTCAGCCAGTTGGAGATTTTCCTCCCGAAGACGGCTCTGACGGCTATGTGGCTTCCAAGTGGGCTGCTGAACGTTTCTTGAGAGCTGTTTCCGCGCAGCTCCAGCTCCCCTTGACCATCCACACCCCCATGCCGGTTCCGGATTACGGCCCCGACGACTCACACGCCGAGCCCGAATCGGACCATATGTTGAATGAACTGGTGGATATTACAAAGAGGCTTCAGGTCCGACCTACCATGGAGGGACTGGGTGGATGGGCAGACATCTTGCCTACTGAAACAGTTGTCAAGGCCATCTTGGACGCTGTCACGCAGAACTCGGCTCAAGCTCAGAGGCCCTCTGAGATATTTTACAATGGCGTTAGGAGGATCAACTGGCAACGGTTCATCGCGGAGCTTCAGAACAACCCAGAGCTGAACGAGTTGCCCAGCAAGGACACTCTTCTGTGGATTGGACAGGCGAAGAGATCGGGCTACAGTTATTTTATGCCTGCACACAGGCTTGTTGTAATTAGTGATGAAGGCGACATGGTGTCGCGACGTTAAGATATGTAGCATTTGGTTCCCTTTTCCTTGGTTGAGTTTATAGTCAAAAGAAGCGTTAAAATTATGTCTTTCGTCCCACTTCCGAAGTGTATAGTCAATCTATGTTTGTGGAGTTGAGTGGGATAGAAGTGAAAAAGGGTAGGGCGTCACCACCTCAGTATTTCATACTGTGTTTCTTACCGATGCTTTGCTAGAAGTAATTTTGATGCAATACGCATGATCGTAGTGGTATAGTTTAACCTTCATGCGGGATGCTCCGCCATCATGCCATGCGGCGATTAAAAAAGACCGAGGGAATCTCCTTCTCCGAAAACCAACCCGCTGAGTCATTGGCCTCATCAAGTCATCGTATTCTCAAACATGAATGATTGCTTCATCCATTATTCCAGTCAATTATTTTGTGACAATGTTATGGTTGCCAGTACCGAATAATAAACCAAAAATAAAATAAACCTAACATCATTTGCAGATCTTACTGACGGCAAATATACCGTGTTCGTTCAACTGGCAATGAAGCGGCATTCGGGTTCGGGCATGGCGTCAGGTTGCGATCAAAGTTTCAAG
Organism: Calonectria naviculata; assembly: GCA_003031705.1. Taxonomy (NCBI): domain Eukaryota; kingdom Fungi; phylum Ascomycota; class Sordariomycetes; order Hypocreales; family Nectriaceae; genus Calonectria; species Calonectria naviculata. Next base: position 28,935 of record NAGG01000274.1, read on the forward strand.
GTGTTTCACTAGACCAGCCACAGTTGCTAGAGTTTCAGGGGCAGGGGCATCACAGAAGACCCCCAAACTTGCCTCGAGCGCGGAGGTATCCGTACTTGTCACGGCTGAACAAATCAGTCCGCTTCGATCGAGTCGCCCCAAACAGTCAAGTGTGATCTGGACTCCTTCGGGATCGCCATTGAAGTTTGTTCCCGTCGTTTGGTCTCACGGATCAGTCCTGTTCCAGTTTAGCACCAGCACATGGCTGGATGTTGACGTCTCCACATTCCAGCTGACAGTGCCCTCGATCAAACCCAAAACACCAAATCAGTCTAGGTCACCGTTCTGAACCAACCATAGACGTCTTAGCTTGGTCGGCCAACTGATAATTTTTCTAGAGCCGACATTGACGTGGACAGGTGTGACGTGAGTCGTGTGGTGCCATGAAGGAATTTGGTATTTAATGCAGCGGCATCCATGGCTGTGGGTTTTCACTCCCCAAGAGCAGGTCTTTATTCTTTTTTAGATTCTTCCAGACGATTCCACGAGCATCATGCATTTCAGCCTTTTCGTTCTTTTCGCTGCTCAGGTAGCAGCGCGGTCTCATCGACACCAACCAATTTTAGACACGGACACTCTCATTATTGATGAATCCAACGTTAATAATCTTTCCGAGAGACAGTCACAGAACTGCGATGACACGAAAATACTGCGAAATTTCGTTGATCCGAGCTATAGCTCGAGCGCCAGCGACTTTTGCTCCACTTGGCTCCAGTCCACATCAACCAGCACGCAGCTCAATGTGGTGACGGCCCTTGCAACGACCACCATTCAACCCAAAAAGGGCGCCACTATCACCACCGTCAACTTAATGTATGGCTCTTGAATTCAAACCCTCAAACGAATTAATGCTGACTTTAGACACCTAGCTATACAACCAAGACTACAGGCACCACGACTGTGACTGAAGTTCCAACCCTCACCACACTGCAAGTCCCTTCGCAGCAAGCCAACAAGCGAGATGGCAGCGTACCATATCCCAATTGGTTCTCCAAGTCATATGCTCCCGCGAAGGTCAGCAGTGCTTGTTCTTGCGTGATCCCAAGCCCCTCGCCTGCCGTGCAAGTGACAGTGACCGTCACCACGACGACAAGCATAGTGCAAACCGTGAGTAGCTCTCCCCAGGCACATCAGGGCCATACGGTCTAACATTTTTAAAGGTCTCCATCCCAACCCAAACGACGGTCCTTACGAAAACCTCGACCAGCGTGGTCAAGGTTGCCGCGACCCAGGTTCTCAACTGTGCAGTTGTTGGCTGCAGCATCGGTGACTACATCATCGAGGCGAGTCAAGACTACCAAACGCTTGCCTCATGCAAGAAGCATTGCCAGAGCGTATCCAACTGCCTTGGGTATCAATTTTCGACCGGCACTCATACGAACTGTAACATTGCGAGCGTGAATGCCTCTAGCCTTTACTCCGGCTACAGTTACATGTTCAGCCAGTGTAGTCAGTCCACATTGTATGACCGCAACTGTGCAGTTTAATCAGAATTTTGGACTCGGTGTTTTTCATGATGAACTATAGACTTGAATTAAACGGATTATGACTTAGATTTAGAAGAAGAAGACAAAATAACTTTTCTGTTTTATATCCAATTACCTTATCACGTATAAATATCACAGCCCGTTAGCGATATGCGCCAACAACGCATGATTGGGAGAAATCCAGCCAGCTCCTTCGGTGCCCTGCTATATACCAGGATTGAATGACGTATTTTCTTAGCCTCTGGTGGGTTCATTCCTACACGTGATTGTTGATGGAACATTGACAGGGATCAATTCCAGGCGGGGACTTGTGGCTCAGCTGCGGGAAATGCAGCACGAAGCCCAGACAGTCGCTTGCGTCGCCTTTCTAGATCAACTTTAATCCAAATCGCTCCGAGGTGATTTCACGAGATAATGCTACCGCCGCACGTGGAGGGACATCACCCTCTGCCTTCCCCCACCCACATGCAACCCCCTGTCACAATTCCCCTACTACCCTCAACAGCGAAGCCCGGTCGCATATTGCCACGCAGACAGACTCCATTGAACATACCCCATACACCACTCTCTCCAACCCTGTTGAAGCTTCTAATCCCATTAGTCAACTTGTAGCCAAGCCAAGACCACATGTTTGTGGTACCTGCCAGCGCGCTTTCGCCCGATCAGAGCACCTTAAGCGCCACGAGCGATCGCATACTAGGGAGAAGCCATTTGAATGCCCTGTGTGCCAAAGATGCTTCACCCGCAGCGATCTGCTGCTTCGTCACCAGCAAAAGCTGCATAATGCACACAGTTCCTCGAGAAAGGACGTCCCCAATGGGAGGATCAGTTCCCTCTATCCTAGCCAGTCAACCGTCGGCTATCCCACACAAATGGGTGGTGTGATGGTGAATACCCCCGTCATTCTTTTCACGGCCTGGCTGACTTACACCTCACCCGTTCAAGGGCCAGAACATAAATGAGACTCACAGAGGCAAGAAGCAGACGCTCTCGCAAGGCGATGCCGACGTAAGAAGCGGCATATCAACCAGCTCTCGAATCCGCCATCGCGGCTCATTTAATAATACAGGCTCTACCAACATGGGCCCACCGGCTTCTACTCAGTCTAGGGGCAACAAGTATCTCTCTCAAGATTCGATGGCCAATCTCGGCAATTCCAATAACGAGCCACATACCGGACTGGACTCCCACTCTCCATCATTGACTAAGGACTCTCCAAACATGCCGTCTGACTCTCCCTTTCCCACATCTGATGACGAATTGGACTGGATGAACGAATTGGAATTCGAACTTGCCCAAGCGTCAAAAGACACCGAACCTGGTAGCCCTGCACTCTCAGCATCATCCTTCGGCAGTGCTGACTCCGGTGTATCCCATCCTCCAAGGTCAAAAAGGGAGGGCAAGAAGGTTGTTGCCTTAAGATATAGTGATATCGCTGGCCGATCACCCTCGGTGCGATAAGAAGACACTGTTTTTGTAAATTGGCTACGTCAAAATATTAAAAACTTGTTCACTGTTTCCAAATGCTCTGTTAACTTTGGCTGGTTTCCCGGTATTAGAAACTCATCAGCGTATAAAGTGGAAGGGTCTGTCATTATTCGCGAATAATTTTCCAAAATTAATTAACTGTGCTACCATTCATTTTTACATACCATTCGGCCCTTTGAGTTATCCAAACCTATGGGTTAATATGACAGCTTTCCCTCTTCAATCTTTCCGCTCCTTCCCCTTACTATTGTATCATAATCCTGTTCATCCAAGAACATGACAGTGCATGCTTCAGTCCTTTAGTGCCGGGCTCCTTGCCCTGAACAGGCTATCCCAGTGGACAATATTGGCTATGGTGGTCCCACAGCATTGACCATATTATTGATGCCAAATCCACTTGAGAAAACCAGTCTTGATTACCCCTATCACCAATCACATGCGCCCAAATAGCCGGGTGGCGAAAAGCCCTGGTCCCTGGTGTTCTGTATCGTTGACTACCAATCTCCGACCTCCCTCATCGGACATTGAGTGTTGCACGCTGCAGCTTTGTGGATAGGGTTCTGATGGGGCTTTTGTTTTACAAGTACAGGAGATGCACCTACAATTCTCCAGAAACAGAGATCCTGAGCCTGTGTAGTCTTTCTGAGTACTATCGAGGTGAGAACCGCCTGCAACTTCTGCACCTTCAGCAGCATCATTCATCTCGACTACGCGACCGTTGTTCTGTCACTAGTCTCGTTTGAGCGTTGAGTGGAGCGTTGCTTGTCCGCTAGTGGAACTCAAGGCGCTATCATTGGCTTAAACCTCGAACTCGCCCCATTGTACCTGAGAAATATTGGTTGGGCCGGACCCATTATCGTGCACTGTAACCACTCGGAATATCCCTGCTTTCAGCTTCGTACCCGCGGAAATAGCACAAATCGTGCTTACCTGGAATTAGCCCAGTTCATTTCCGATGGGCTCACCCAACCTTTCACTTAATTCAATGCCTCGGCCGCCTTATTTCTGTAATCTCTATTTGCTTGAATCTGACAGCAATGTTGGACACAGAGTCAGGTGATCGGAGGCCACGCCCTCTTCAATCAAGTCGATCCCAGGCTCTGAAGCATGTCACCCGATTGTCGACCAGTTGGATAGGTCTCACAATCGTTGCTGTTTCTATTGCTTCTTGCTACTGGGCAATAACATATTTGGATGTGAGTTTGTCAAGTCTGATGCTTCATGGTTGTCTTGTTGAGAGCTAAATATGAGACAGACTCGGCCAGTCATTGAGAATGTAACTCCACATACTATTGTAGGAGGAAAGACCGTGGTATCCTCGGTTGAGTCCTTCGATGGCAATGCGGCTAGCCAGGTTGACCAGCAGACAAGCCCAACGTCATCTAATAAAACTATTGTTGTTGAAACGACAATAAATGAGGATCGAATCAAAGGAAATGAAGCCCATGTCGGCCATGAAGCTGAACCACCCAAAAGTTCAAATGAGTCTGAGAAAAAACCAGTCCAAACCACACAACCCCCAGAGACATCCCATGCACCCAAGTCCACACAACCTCTAATAGAGCCCCAAGCACCCGAACCCACAAAATCTCCTGAGGAACCCCAGGCGCCCGAAGAACTCAGTGAAAATGGTAAATTCAACCATTCAGGCTCATCCAACCTTCCGGACCTTCCTAGCCCTCCTGCTGGTACACACCGATTGGTAATTCTCATTCCAATGGACTCCCCTAACCCAAATCTGTGCAAGCTCATCTTCAGTGCCATGGCAAACGGCTACCCAAGTCCAATCATTGTAAATTGGAACAATGAAGGCGATAGACCTTATGGCGGCTTGGACAAGTCCCACATCTTCAAAATAACCAAGTCCCTGGAGTACATTGATACTATGATGAGAGATACAGCACATCCGGATGACATGATACATGATGACGACCTTATAATCATTCTGGATGCTCTGGATCTTTGGTGGCAACTTCCACCAGAGATCTTAATTAAGAGATACCATGAGATCAACAGAAAGGCAAATGAACGATTTGCGAAGCAATGGGGTGGCTCGGGGCGCATGCCAATGAATCAGACCATCATTACCGCAGCTCAGAAGAGATGTTGGCCAGGAGCCAAGCAAGGCATCAATATGCATTGCGATGCACTTCCCGAAAGTCCCGAGCGGAAGGATTTGTATGGCGACGAAACCGACAAGGGAAAAGACCACAAGACTCGAAGCTTCACTATGAACTCCGGAACCATTATCGGCCCTGCCCGTGACATGCAGCGATATTTGCGCAGGGCCCAAGATCGCCTAAGCCGAGTTCAAGCCCACCACCCAGAGGTTCGAACTGACCAGGGGCTCTTGGGCGAAGTTTGGGGCGAGCAGGAGATGGTACGAACCTGGCTGCGCGAACAGCCCGACCATGGCGAGAATACTTATTTTACGCACCCCACGTTTCAAATGATGCTGGAGAGCTTCGAATACTCTGTGGGAGTTGACTACGGCCAGCAACTTGCCATTGCCACCAATTTTAAAGAGGAGGATGGAAAATTGCTCAAGTTGAATGATCAAGAATGCATTGACCGTCTATCAGCCGAACGCGGTATCAATCCTGTGCGGCTTACGGGTGTTCCGAACGACATTTCAGAAGTTGAGACACCACTACGGAAATATCTACCAGATCTAGAGACGGCTGGCTGGGGTGATCTCACCCTCTATGCTGACCTTTACGCCGAATCTGTCCCCGTCATCCTCCACAATAATGGTGAAAGGGAGGAATTGAAAATGCGTCAGATAACATGGTGGGACAGCATGTGGTACTTTCCCCATATCCGTCGACTCGTCAACAAATACCTCGAGAGACCGGCCGAATTACCACAACTGGGTGAATATACCTTTGGTACAGAAAAGGTGGCCTATAAGGCTCTTCCATCAGAACTCGTAAAACGAAAGCCACGTAGGTTTATGCCTGAGATGGCAACTGCAGGGTTGCCAGTGATGGAGTTTGCAGATGTTTGCAAGGATAAACCTGGTCAAACTGCGTGGTACGATGAGATTTTCAGAGATGGGTTGGGGCCATTATGAGTGGTGGTGTACGATTGAATCCCACAACCATTGTATATAAGTACCGATGTTGTATTAATAAAACAGGCATGTATCCATTTGTCTATAGTGGGAAAAATTAAGCTTACAAGAAACAAAGCTGTACAAAAACCACCATATCAGTCCCCTGCATCGGGAAGAAATTTCTATCTAAAAACACATGTACTAAAGATGGGTTTTGGTGGCTGCACACCTCGACCGAAGAAACCAAGAGCAACAAAGCTGCCGAGGGAGCGGGCCATTGAGGAATTGGCTATATCCCGCTCAGGTCCAAAATGGCACCTTAAACGCTGCCTTCAGGGGCAGGGCCAGTGATGAAGTGGATGTGGCCATTCTTGTCGAAAACAGCCCTCTTCTCGTTGTCATCGGCCACCTCCCTCTTCAGAACGCCGCATCCGGGAGTATCGCAGGGAACAAAAGGGACGTCCTTGGCACCAGGTCCGAGTTTGAGATGTCCATTCTCGTCAAACTGCCTCTTTTCATTCTGGACTGCCTCCTCAGCCACTTCACGCTTGCTGTTGGGAACAAAGGGAAGATCCTTCATGTGAGGAGGAAAAACAAGGCGTCCATTCTCGAAGTGCTGTCTCTTCTCGTTCTGGTCATTCACCTCAGTTGTTTCCCTCTTGCCGGAAGGGGGACGCATCAGGTTAGGAGGAAGAACAAGGTGACCGTTCTCGTTAAACATCTGCCTCTTCTCGTTTTCATTGGCTGTATCCCTCCTGTTGGAGGGAGGGCGCATCAAGTTAGGAGGAAGAACAAGGTGGCCATTTTCATCGAACATTTGCCTCTTCTCGTTTTCATTGGCGACGGCTCTCTTTGCAACACCGCATCCGGGGGTATCACAGGGCACAAATGGCAAGTCCTGCATGTTGGGTGGGAGAACAAGGTGGCCATTCTCGATTTTTCGCTTCTCGTTCTGGATACTCTCGTTACTCGAATCCCTCTTCAAAACACCACACCCAGGAGTGTCACAGGGCACAAAGGGGATATCCTTGGCGCCAGGTCCGAGAACAAGATGGCCGTTCTTGTCGAACATTTGTCTCTTCTCGTTTTCGTTGGTGTCCCTCTCTGTCACACCACACCCAGGGGTGTCGCAGGGGACAAATGGGATGTTCTGCATGTGGGGGGGGATAACAAGGCGTCCATTCTCGAAGTGCTGTCTCTTCTGGTTAGGAGAAAGAAAGACAGAGCCATCGTCGATCACCTGACGAGACCCGATGGGGCTTGCAGATGCAATAGAAAGAGCAGCCGCGGCAACCAGAATAGACTGAAACAGCTTGGTAGTCCTAGTCCTGTTAGCCCTAGTCAAATATAGAATCATCATGAAGTGCTCACATGTTGTTAAATTATATATCAGGGAATGTATGTAAGGAATGTTTCTATAAGTGTCTGATGAATGAATGTAAAGATGATTGGAGATGGGGAGCATTGAAGGCTGCTAGACTGATGTATTTTATATTCAATTGTTCGGTTGATCCGGATAGAAAGAAAGCCGATCTCATACTAAGCCACGTCCAAGCATTATTTGAGTTTCATGGCGCATCGTCGTTGTTCAAGACAGCGAGTGACAAATCACAAATAGAGTTGTTTCGCAACCTGTAATTCGCTTAATAATTACATAAGACATCAGTTTCATGGGTATTGTTGGAAAATATAACTTCAATTGCAAACTCATTCGTTTCAGGGCTTAGCTGGCTTTGAGGAGTCATATGCCTCCTGTCTAGACAACAACTATTAATACATTTTACGGTCAATCAATCATGTACATTAGGAGATGTCAATCTCAAGTAACAAGCAATAGCAACAAGCCGTAACCCCTTTACTGGCGACGAAGATAAAAATCTTGAAACCAACCTTTCCCTTCATTCAAAACCCGACTCTAGATTAAATCAAGATCGGCGACATGAATAAGACCAAGTCTGTGGATACATATCTCGATGCGTATCTTGGGCTAAGATCCTAGTCACTCCCAATGAAGATGTTCAGATGACAGACTAGTGGGACTCTTTCGGATTCGTATTTCTTATATCGGGCATCCGAAGTGGATTAATGGAGCCGGCAGGGGTTGCTACTTACAATTCAACCCCTGACAGATTTGCACAGACATTTTCCTGCAGCAGCCACTTCACAATACCAATCTCAGTCAACATAGTTGCATTATCACTACCAAAAAGCCGAAAAAAAGTATTCGAATAAGACACATAGAAATATCCTTCATTAAAGTGCATGTCTTGTTTGTTTCGAGCACACATTGTGGTCTTTTTCTTGTCGTTCCCCACGCACAGTCACCAACTGGCAACTTTAAAACCAACCAATCGGCACTGGCGGTCAACTACGCCTTACGCCCTACACGCCACATGCGCCCTGTGGGGATAGCCCTTACCCAACGAGTTCGGTTGACCAAATTATCATGAAGAAGATTCCCATGTCTCTTGATAACATAAATTTGGAAAACAGAAAGTGTCTTTTGTAATTCAAGCACGGGCTGAAGATGAAACCCAGACATTGCCGGTAGTCTTAAACAAGGCAATGATATTCATCCAAGCTGCAGTCGGGCGCGCCAGATATAATCAGAGACGGTAATTTTCGCATAGACAAAGTGGTGCAATATACTCCGCGGCAATAACATGTCCCAACTCGCCTGGGCCTTGATTATGGCAGCAGATGTGCGCCAAGACATCGAATTTGGAATTTCTCCAGCCCACATCGTTAAGGTTTGATCTTTTGTCTGGGGGGTCCCAGTCAGTTGCGCAACCGGGCAACTCGATCCGTATTCCTGATTAGGTGTAGGCTCAACATCTAGGGTAAAATGGCAAGTTTTTCCGCGTGTGAAGAGGTCAACTTAAGGGACGTCATGTAAATAACGTCAGATCTGACGCATTAGATAGAGTGATCAGCTAATCACTTCCGAATTTCTCCCAGGGAATTGCCTACCTCTCTATCTACCCATCGTGCGAGATTGAACCACTGAATCAGCGCCGGGTATCTGCCCTTGGCTAGCGAGGTTGAGGCCACAATACCCTCCCTCCTTCCCATGAATCCCCGAGTTACTCACATGAGCTTCAGAATAACGCTCTGGAAAGTTATCAGAGCCCCCCCCCCCTGTCTTTTA
>NAGG01000277.1:0-50815 GCA_003031705.1 Calonectria naviculata
TAGGGTTCAATACAACAAAGGCTAGTCGTTTTACCCCAACCAAAAAAAAATAATTAACTTAAATCTTCTGTGCGCACAATCTTAATGCATCTGTGACTCTATAGATAAAAAGTCTATCGTAGGCAACCCGATATTTAAGATGGCTTCCCCCGCCCGGGCCCGTCGCACGCCTTCCAACACACCTTCCATCAAAAATAGCCTTCCAACGCCGTGTTCTGTACGATCCAACGCACCCATCAGCCGACAGATATACGAACAGCGAAATCCAAGCACAATGCCCGATCAATAAAGCAAACCGCTATAAAAGCTACCTCCAAAATAACAAACTTATAGCTATACGCGCTATGTCCCTCGAACCATCCCAGCTCAAAAGGGGCTAACGGATGCAATTTATCGAGTTCGAGTTCCTCTTGCTTAAAGAGATAAAGAATCTGGATACCGACGATAAGAAATTCATCCAGAAGGAGCATAAAATGTTCAACAAGATTATAAGCAAATATAAGGACGGTCAATTCATAAATACAACGCCTGAAGAAGAAGCCTATATAGTTAATATCTGCGATGCCCGGTACAATGCGTGGATACAAAGGATAATGTATCAGATCGGATGGGTTGAAAGAAATGCCAGGAAGGAGAAGGCTAGAGGCAGAGGGCGCCGATAGACAGCATGCGAGACTAAAAGGTGGAGGAAGGAGGGCAGCCTAGATAAAACACATCTAGGGAATCAAAAGTGCATTTCGGGTTACAATCATTGGGTGGTGACAATCATGAGCTGTTTCTTATGTCAGGGCATTTGCACAGGCTTGTTTATTTATTTATTTTAATTTATTTAGCGGTTGGCCCTGAGTTGTTGTCCGACTTTGGCTTGTTATTTACTTTCATCACTCCTGCGCCTTTCCCATACTAGTTGAGTAGGATATAGGAAATTTGAGTTGCTAAATACAAAAAATTGGAATCCATGTTCAAGTTGTTCCACTCTCTTGACTGAGCAGCGACCAAATCAGTACCAATCGTTTTTACCACCAAAACCAAGACAGCAGCTCCCAGGTATGAGTAGCCAAAGGACCACCTCATTATCCAATTATATTCCATCACAGGCTATTAAAATTAGACTCCATAAAGTGCCTTAACAGTGATCGGGGAGCGGAAGGTGGGCGGCATCGCATTGCTCCTTGGAGCAGGAACATTGGCACGCACAAGCCTGGTGGCTCGTCGCTTTGCATCCGGCGCCGGATACCGGGTGGCCAGGAGGAGGACAGCTCGCGGACCAATTTTGAATGCATGCATTGTAGCTTCCGCCGGGGCACTTTGCGGCAGTGGCCTCGCCCTCTCGTTTCTCAATGGCGTTGTTTTGGTGCGGAACGGTGGGGATAGCACTCGCAAAAGCGCCAGCGAGTGTGAGAACGGCAATGAGAACTGCTGGGGTCTTCATTTTGAACGCGTATGTGAGGATTATTCCACTTGAGGTTTTAGATGGGAACTTTTCCTCAGCAAGGGTGTCTTTTTGTGTTGGATGAGCACTTAAGAAGGGGATATGAACAGTGGCAAGGCCGGTTAGTTGAAGGGGGGTGACGCATCTTTATACTTTTACGTGCTCTTTGGAGCTGAAGAGATGGAAGCCTAGAGCTTGAATTCACCAAATGGTCAAGCGCCTGAGGTTTGATGGCGGGGCCAAGTCCGATCCCGAGCTGGAGCTGAGCTTAACATGTTGAGTTTGGCGATCATCATGGCACCAACTAGACGGTGGACATACAGGAAGTGGGCATCTTATATATGGATATATACGAAAAGGATGTCTCTTTCATGATGATATATCTTCAGAATAGCCCAGCTGTCGAACAATCGTTTGGGTTGAAGTGAGCAAGGGATGGTTAGAAGCCGGCGACTCAGACCAGGACACGATGGGTTGAGGATGAGAACAATCCTCCCACTACCCACTTCACTTGTGGTTTCTTAGCCATGAATCCTAATCTGGGTAGGATATGTGGCTGCTGGGTGATGCAGATTGATTAGATCGATTAATCTTGCTGGGCTAGCAACAAGAATTAAGTTTATCTTACGTTGCTAGGCGGGTGGCTGAAAGGAGCCGTCCTCTCATAGGATGTTTGTGGCCACTACTCCGTACAACAGAAAAGAATGCCTTCTGGGTACCATTTAGGACATCTGGTCTGGCACGGTGTAAGTGTCAACAGCAACGGTGTGGTTAATCGTCAGTCGCTCACCACCTCGGTGGACTAGATCAAAAGATTTGCATGCAGATCAATCCCTTTGTCGTCATCACCAGGTCAAGTCAAGTCTCGAACTTTAAATTCAGCAGCCCAAGTCGATGTGATGCTTTGGTCATTGGCCCCTTTGCAGAGTGATATTTTGGCGACCCAAATTGTCAACATGGAACATTGGGCACACGCAAACGGCCGGAGGGAAACCATGGTTCCGGTGATAAATTTCAAAACCGCAAATCATTCAAAGCACGGCGGAATTATATAATATTCATCCTAGCGCTCTACATTCAGCGTTTGAAACACTGCAAAACACCCTATTGTGATGGAAATCCGGATGTGTCCTGCTCTTATACGACTCCCCTGTCACTGTCATGACGCAATCAATGTGCACGCCGCTAGCGTAGCTGCAGGGTTCACATTTCTCACAGAATAGCCGTTGCTAGCGCATCGCACTTGCAAAGATGGCCAGCCCGTTTAAATGGCCATTACGCTTCTCACAATTGGCATCTACGGATTATTAAATATGCTGGTAATGCTAGGACTGGAACAGAAAGTAGGGCCCGGCTGTTTGGGTGGACTGGCTGGGGTCGCATTGTTCCGATCGCCATGCCGCACCCGCAGGATCTTGCCGAAAGACATGGAGGGGGTGGATTCGACTCGGCGCATGCGCCGTGTTAGGCTGTGCTCGTTTTGGCGCATTTCAAATTCCAGTGTCTGAACCAGACCCTTGATCATCGCCTGTAGGAAAACGACCTGTATATCGTATAACAGCTTTTCAACGTCACGGCCGCGCTGGGGCGCACAGGATTCATTCCTCAGACAAGGAACCGGGCGCTGACGTGACGACTCGTGCCACTGACCTCAGCAAAACGCGCCATGTGCAAAGCGCCCATGCCAGCATTGGTCGGGCCGGGCGTGCCCCCTTTCCTGACTCCCGCTGCCGCGCCCATGTGTCGGGGGCGGGTTGAAGAAACGGAATCTCCTGCAATCAATCAAATTGCAGCGGCCGAGATGTGTTCTGGGCTCGGGTTGGCTTGCGGCGAAATGGCTTAGCCATGTGTTCTGGGGGACGCTTTGGCCGAGATTTTGGCATGTGATTCTGATTGCCGAAGCGGATGCCTGACGGCGCCGGCCAAGGGCTCACGTGCGGTGGGCATGACGGGTTCTAAGGTTTCCAAAACAGAAGGAGGGTCCGTTTGTGCGATGTTTTCTATTCCTTCTTGGTAGTTTGGCCTCTTCAAGTTGTTTCTATTTCCTTTTGAATCTTCTGCCATCCCCCTCTCTCAGCTCGTTGCTGCTCCCTCCGGCCAGACAGCCTTTCGAAACAGGGTTACGCTACTGGGCGTTGCACGGCGCTGCACACTCGTTTCGCGGGGCACAGACCCCGAAAGCCAATGACGTCGAGATTCCGGGGGCCGACGGCGCTGGAAAGCAGCAGGTGGTCATAGATGGCGGCCTTGGTAAGTGTCATTCATGTCTCGCTTCACTATCGTCATCTGCCCAGCGTCTCCTCACTCGCTGCTGCACACGTGTGTATGCACTATTCCCCTTCTCCTCCAAGCTCGACATCGCGCATCCATCGATGCAGGCTCGGCACTTTACCTTATCCTTAATCTTGGCCTCAACCCCACACAAATTCCTTCTCCGCAATTGCGGACCAAGTACACGCGACAAAAAATCGTCCAGACGTGGCGTCCCGCAATGACATAGGGCATCCCCCGTCGCTTCCGACACATGTCAGCTGGCCTCTTCTGCCCTTCGGCCTCCGCCCTCTGGCTCCCTTTGACCCTCTGACCAGTGCGACAAGGCTGTCCATCGCCCTAGCAGACTAGGTCTGGCATAAGTGACCTCAGCTCGAGCCAGGCACTCCATCCCGGCGCCCGAGGCTAAGGCTGCTGCTGCTACTGAAGCAAGCTGCTCCAAGCTCCGGCCCCGAGCGAGACATTGCCAACGCGTCGCAAATACTTGTCGCATCGAGCTCCTCGCGAGCACGTCATCATATCCTTTTTGTACATTTCACTAATCCGATCGCATTTCTTCTTCTTCACAGGACACCCCTTGGTTACTCTCCTCGCCCATGTCTTCCCGCGACGATGCGTCCCTCGGCGCATCCCCTCCGTCCTTTGACACCGGCGGCGCACCTCCGACCTATGCGACCTTCTCCCCCGTGACACTATCCGGAAACACCCCCTCCCGATCCTCCCGCCAATCGACCATCCTCGTCCATCAGAAGAGTCCGCTCCTCCTCGCCACGCCGCCGCAAATCACCCGCGCACTCGCCTACAGCCATCCGTTTCTGCTCCCGTTGAATACTCTGGCTGGGCTTTTGACATGGAGCACCGGTGACCCGTGGGAAAGTTTTCTTTTGCTCTCCGCCTTCTGGGCCATTGTTTTGTATGGAGATGTCCTAGTGACCTGGGCAGGGCCCATAGTGGTGGGCATGGGTCTCATTGCCGGCATGTATGGCAGGAAATACAGTCCACTGAGCAGCAGTGGGTGGATTGAGCCAGGAAACCTGTTCCGCAATACCTCTAAGAAGGCAAAGCGGTCCGGCAACGATGGCAATCAGCAGAAAGCAGGCAAAGGCACCAACACCGATAAGAAGCAGCACAAGCGAGGAGAATCCGAAGTGACAAATACTAGGCACCAAAAGACTCTTGATGAAATTGTCGAGACACTCAAGGAGTTTACAGGAAGGTGTAATGTCCTTCTCGAACCTCTCTTAGAAATGACCGACTTTCTCTCGACGCAAAGGACTCCCATCAGCGCCACAACCAAGCCTGCTCTAACTGTCATCTTCATGCGACTACTCATCATCACACCTATCTGGATCGCCTTGACGGTTCCGCCATGGCGTGTCATTACCACGCGACGAGTCATTCTGGTAGGTGGCACTATTGTCTTGACCTGGCATGCAAGGGTCATGAGGGTGGCCAGGACTATTCTTTGGAGGAGCATGACGGTCAGGAAGCTTGCGGCCGGCATCACCGGTTTGTATTTTGAAGCCCCTGAGAAGACTCCCGAGATCAATTTGCAAGAAGCCCCGAATGAGAACCCAGGGCGTGTTGAGTCTGAGCTCACAAAGGCTTTGCGCCGACCAGCCAGCCTCCAGACCAACCACCTGAGGTCAGGAAATAGAACAGCAGGTGTCAAGTTTACATTCATCATTTACGAAAACCAGAGGCGATGGATTGGACTCGGATGGACCAACAGTTTATTTGCCTACGAACGCCCCGCCTGGACCGACGAACACAATAATTCCGTCCCCCCTAAAGACGAATTCGAACTCCCTGAGGTGGAAGATGGTAGTCGTATGGTGTGGCGGTGGGTAGAAGGCAGCCGGTGGAAGGTCGATGGAGTGCAGGACGACCAAGCCCCCGTTGATTATGATGGAGACGAGGCCAAAAACGGTTGGATATTTTACGACAACAAGGTATGGATGCTTCGCGGATCTCGTAGCTTACGAGCCAACACTAATGACCTTTCCAGTGGCAAAACGGCCAACGAGGACAGGACGGGTGGAGCCGGTGGACGAGACGACGGAAATGGTACCGGGATGCGGAACTAGTGGAAGTGGACGAAGTCAAGTCGGCCCATGAGCTTGATGCGACAGAGACCAGGGCCACGGCTGCACCAGTCGGATACAAGCCCAACCATGAGAGGATGGTTTCAGTATCGAAGAGCGAGGCACCGTCATCCGGGACCGACCATGCCATTGCCGACGACCTCAGCAACGACGACGCGAGCTCCAAAGCAGCAGACGATGCCTTGTCAGTACTTTCGACTTCCTCGAGATCATTCTTCAGGTCGCCCCTGATGCGAAGACGACTCACTGACCGATCCGCCACGGATAAAGAGCGTACTAGGAGGACAAGCGACGTCCGTAACGAGGACGACGCCAGCAGCAGTCTTGGAGCGGAACTAACGGTGGAGATTCAGAAGCAAGGTAGAGACGGGGGGCGCTGGGGTATTGGCGACGAGGCCAGGATGAACCTTGAGTAATGGGTGTCGACCGACTGACGAAGCGTGCATCAGTACCCTGGAGCTTGGGGTTACCGGCGTTGATGTTTATTCCACGGTGTGTTTGAGTAGCTTTGGTGATGGCTGGTATTGGAACGATCTGCACAGGGACAATGGGGGCAGCATGGATGGGACGGCGCACGATATGGCATTTGTAAGACTACGGGAACTAAATCTCATGAATTACATATAATCAGCGATTGGCTCGCGGAACAAGAATCTGCGGGTGTTTTTCAGTTGAACCGGCCGGCCCCTGTACGAAAGAACTCATGATCACGGGTGGCGAATGGTGGAACAGGCTTGTGCTGTTCAATGCGCCTGGTCCGGGACAAGAACAACGGCAGTGCGACTCGGACCATGTCAACAAACAAGAACACAATACTAACGCTGTGCTTGAAGGTATTTAGCGGCAGTTAATCGCTGATGGGCAGCATATATACACCTTCCCCTCGCTTTGTCCAGGCCAAGCACTGACGCTCTAGACTAGCAATTCCTCGAATAGGCCGTTTGTTTGCCAACGCCACGACACACACATGACTCTAAACCGTGCCCGGCTGTGGAGAATAATATTTCCTTGCCAGTTAGCTAGCAAACATGAGTTCTTTCCCTGCTTCAAGGGAGTACCTAAGACGAGGTTCGCGCGAGACGATTCGCTCGCTCGATTCACCATCCAGCTTCGCCATGACCACGAACCAACTACCCGCACTGAACTCGTACCGCGGGCCTCGCAAGAAGAGGAATAGAGAGAGCCCACTGACCTTTTTGCTATCACCCGACCCTTGCCCTGAGGAGCCCGATTTCGAGCAGTCGCCCACGGACGCGACCGCCCAGCAGCCGCCGTTCACCGAACCTTCAGTATCATCCAGGGCATCTCACTCGCCACAGCTTCGCCGCGAGCGCCATAGCGTACCCTTCATGTCATCTGAGTCTCCAGAGACGACTTCTACGGGATCTCTGGCATCGTTGAGGCCATACTCGGTCATATCGGATCTCGTGACCTCACGAAGCCCCTCGACGGAGACAGTCAAGGGGCCCACGAGCAACCAAGGTCCACCATCGCCCCTGACAGACTTTCCGCCCTGGTCTGGCGGTTCAGACGGAGATTGTGAGCATCATGGCTGGCGTGAGGTCGATCACGAAGACACAAGAAGCACCCGCTGCCACCATGACAGTTCCAGGCACGCCGGCCCCTTGGTCCTCCTCAGAGCCGAGGGCAGATGGATCCTGAGCTCCGTCCTTCATGCAGTTGTACTAGCCCTGCAGTTCACTGCCGCGCTGACTGTATTTAGCGCCCTGATGTGGATTGCTGTTTGGAAGAAGAACGAAACCGACGTTGAGTTTTGGGAATGGTACGTTACATGTTTGCCCCTTCTTTTTTTACTCTCACAATGTTCACGTACGTGAAGCTCACACTTCTCTAGGCTCTGGAAGTATGCCGAACCGTCCCTCGTAGGAGTTCTTCTCCTTTGTTCTGCGACCCTGCTCGCCCATGAAGTCAGGATTCTATCATCGGTTGCCTTACTGTACCTCCAATCAGGCCTCCTGATTCTCACCACGGCGGCAAGCGTCGCCATGTGGGTTAGGTGCTTTGGGGAGTCCAGCCGTGCAGTCAAGGGCGTGCTGATGGGGTGCAACATCCTGATGTGGGGTCTGGCACTCTTTGGGTTTGTGCGGGCAGTAGTTATTTGGAAGGTCGAGGCTAGGGAGGAAGATTATATGGGACGATGTGATGAACGGTCTCAGGAGACCAGGTCTGTGTCGTACGGGACGTTTGTGCCCTGGGGCGAATATTCCCGTGGCCGCGGGCTGCCATGATAGATTAATGAGGACGAGACGAGTTTATGACGAAGAACCGCTAATGGTTCACGACTCCTGGGTATTCTGGTTACGAACATTAGCATTGTAATTTGGTCACGATAAGAAATTGACATTGATCTCCTAGACATGTTCAATACATGACAATAGCTCTCTTGATGCGTAATCTATGAAACCATCTATATGCACTTCATCAAGTCACTCCATGCAATGCTTCCCTCTCGCGTAAATTTGATTCCTTTTTTGAGTACTTAAGAAACCCCTTTCATGGTCCCTGGGTTCTCATAAAGAGATTTGGCGGGAAGTCGTAGCCTTTAAACTCAGGGTCGACATCGTACTCCATGTCAGCCGCGTCCGGCTTGAAGCCCAGCTTACTATAGGCATGTCTTCCCATGCTCGAAGCCTCCGTGATGGCTTCGAGTCCGCCTCGCTCCTTGGCCGCGTCGAGACCCCACTGCACCATCTTCTTGGCGATGCCCTTGCCCTGGGACGCCTGGTCCACGACGCAGAGGTCCAGGACAAAGACGGCGGGCGGCGACGCTGTGGCTTTTTCTTTGATGACCTGAGCGCGCCTCTTGTGCAGCGATCGGTCCAGCTGACAGAGCAGACGCTGCATGGGCTCGTTGCCAGGGTGCAGCTCCTCGAGATCCAGCACAGTGCGCAGGTCCTCGTAGGGGACGTCGCCGTAGCCCTCGACGGGTGACGCCTGGACCCAGATTGTCACGCCCACGATTTTGCGCTCCCCCGCTCGCTCGGGGTCTGGCACCGTCGCTTTGAGGAACATGGTGGTCAGGTTGCCTTTGTTGTCGCGGGCTGCCGACGACCAGCGCTTCAGCAGACGCTTGGCGGCGCTGGCCTTGCCCTCGGGGGTGTCCCATCCGGGGTTCATGAGGACCCAGATGCCGTCGTGGACCTGGGTGCCAAACGCACCGCATATGACATCATTGGCGCTGACGATGTCCTGCTCCTCGGTGATGGGCTCTACCCGGACGTCAAAATCGGCGTTGGACATGGCTGTGATCAATCGATTGTGCGTTAAAACAGTGCGCTGTTCGACTTTAAATGTATAAGAAAGCAATTTCAACGATATAAATACAATCGGAAAACTTGGCAGTGGTGTTTCAACGTATTTCGCTCACGGCGTGCCTCATCTACTACAGCGAGGTTCCGACAAGAGAGGGGTTAATCAGCACGGCATTAGTCAACGACTCCGCTCTCCACAAGTCAGGCCACAGGCTTGGCGAAAGTAGCCATGATCCACGCCCCAAAAGCACAACTAGCGCGAGGATACGAGGCACGGTTTAGTGACAAAGGCGGGGAGAGACCCGGGGTGCTGTGTTGTGTTTGTATTGATATCCCAACAAAGTATAAGGCATGGCTGGTTTAAGGACTTTGGGCTAGCTCGGTTCGAACAATGTGGCCGTGAGCTAGGCTAAGTCATTGACACGTGAAAGGCAATGCCCAAATATGGATTCTTGAGGCAAGTTTGTCTTACAATCCGAGCTGTCCAGGAATATTTAGCCTATCAGGCATCGGTCGTGTGACAAACTTGCAGACCTCAGTGCGAGGTCAAACAGAGGCCATCAAAGAATAGATGTGAGGTAGTAGGATGAGTATTCTTCTACTCGACAGCCCAGAATTCAAGGCCATGTTCATTTTCGCTCATTGGCTAGATGCTAGTTTCGATTAAAGCCATCGTTTAAGCATAAATGCAAAAGCTCGGTGCCATTACGTGGAGAAACGGCAGCCTAGATGTGTGTGACACGTTCGCCATATAACTGGCCACAAGACGCACATGTTGTAGTGAAGCGGGTCCTATAGTCTAGTGGTCAGGACGTTGGATTTTGATTACCTATCAAAAGCACTCTTCCAAAGTCGCCAGTTCGAACCTGGCTAGGACCTTGGCATTGTCTTTTTGCTCTGCGTTTGCCGTTTGCCATGGGATGGCGTTGAGATGGATCACCAGCGAAGCCTAACGATTGTGCCCCGAGCGCTATTTTATAGTGGAGCTTAGTGGGATGCGCGGAGCCCGGAACAAAGACAAATGGTTCTATTATACCTACACAGGGTCTATTTATTACTGGACGGCTAAAATATATCGCATTATAAAAGCAGCTATGCCTGTTTCTCCTAAGAGAAATACTGAGGGTTGGGGAGCTTCTTGCCACGGTGATATAAAATACCGTGTCGAGACGAGAACCACCACTCCAACGTATCAAGCTGAGCAGCCTCAAGTCAGTTGCCTTTAATAGATGCCATGGTACTGTGGTAAACTCAAAAATATAGGGTCAGATCCTGTGTCGTAAATACAGCAAAGAGTGGCGATGACATATCGAAATGCATGGGTTATGGGGTGCGGCGGTAGCTCTTTTTTGCATCCACTCAGCCTGCATCTATCTGCATAATGGTAAAAGTTTAGAGGTCAAGGGAAGCAACAAAGGGATTAGATAAGCAGGGCTGGTTCTAGGGGGCTGGTGCGATGGTTGGCCAAGCCGCAGAGGAGCCGGCTGGGGTGTTTTCCGTTTCATCAACACAGGCAGGCACTGTTGATTGAGTGAGGCATCATCCAACGCAACGAACAACTATCAAGAGATGCGACGACGTATCAATTTCAACGGTTCTAGTTTCCAGGTTTGTCCATAATAACACCCTGGGGATCCTTTGTCTCATTGTCGCCCCAAGTTGCGTCCCAACCATGGTCAGCAAGATAGACCTTCCATGCTGCGTCGTCATCTTCAAGTTTTCGGGAAACGTCAGGAATCACGAAAAATGCTATCAAAGCACCCAGGACAGCAAAGGCTGAACCAATCAGAAAGGCAGTTTGGTCCCCCTTTGCAGCATGATCATCGTCATACGAGTTGAGGATTGCCGTGAAGACTTGAGTACCAATCGCAGCGCCGGCCTTGGACCAAGCTGCGATGAAGCCAAGCATCTGGCCACGAATAGAAGTTGGGAAACACTCTGAGGCCAGAAGCACTACCGTGCTGTGTCTTTGTTAGATGATGATTCATCAAGTGTGAGTCAACTTGGGGTTATTACCTTCCAGGACCTACTTCGCCTAACGTCAGAAAGACGCCGTAGAGCACAACAAACAAAGGGAAGACGCTCTGGACGGGCCCCATCGCTCCCCCGAGAACGAACCCCAGAATTGCTTGGAGAGAGAAACCTAACGCCATAGTCTTACGCCGACCAATCTTATCCGACAGGTATCCTCCAATGAAGGGGCCTGGGATGTAAAAACAGTTAATGACAACACCCCATCCAAGGTTTTTCACCAGGCTGTCGCCCACGTTTACTCGCGTCATGATGGTGGAGCTGAAGATGCCAAAGGGAATCGAGATCCAGTTGTACAAGAACCAGCACGCGGCGACGCCAATCAAAGGACGATAGTATCGCTTGAGAGCCAGCCAGTATGGCACTCGCTGCTTCCTCATTGCAGACTTTCGGTATGCCGTGGCAACGGCCATGCGCAATCGGAACCAAAAGATGACCAAAGGTGGGATTGCACCAAGCGCGAACGAAGTTCTCCAGACAATCTTATACTTGTCCTCCTTCTGCCCTACACAAAGCAGAAGGAGAAGCGGAACTAGGCCACCCCAGACATAACCCAGCGAAGCCGACAAGTCGGCAAGCATGGCGAACATGAATCCACGTCGCTTACGATAGACATCACTCTCGTCTGTCGCTTCAGCAGCACCAGCACCCGATACGGGGTATTCACCTCCGGCTCCAACACCGGCAACACCCCGAGCAATGATTAGCATCCAGAAGAGCCCCGTTGGCGTGGTACCATTGGCGGCAGTGGACATGGCGATTCCCAATACCAACAGAATGGTAGTGAAGACAGCACCAGTCTTGCGACCGAGTTGATCAACCACGACTCCGAAAAAGAGCATGCCGATTATCATGCCAATCAGGAACGCATTGCTGAGGCGCGAGTAGATGGAATTGGTCAAGTCATTGGGGTAAAGAATTGCCAAGATCAATTCGACATTGCCAATGACGGCAGCATTGCTAAAGGACTGGTATGAGTTCTGTACTTGTCATGAAGATGGGAAAGGGAGGTAGAATGAATTGGCCCTTACTATCCATCAGAACCGATCGCTAGACCGGAGAACAGAATCATCAACCAGACTGAAAGCTTGCTGTAATAGGTCTTGACAGGCTCGTCAATGCTGCCAACCTCGACTTGAGCCTCATCTTTTTCCGGCTGAGGCTTCTCTGCCTTATCGGGGTGATCCTCTGCAGCATCGGAAACATTATGGGTTGTCTCTTTCGGCTCAATTGCCAAACCGTCATCCATGCCTGCAGCCATTTTTGTCAAGTCGCAGGAGAAGAGAAGCAGGATTTGTTTCTGCAAGGGGGGTGAGAGCGACTGGCAAAGTCCCCTATTAAATTGATCGCCATCCCCCCGAGCACCAGGCCTGGCCGCCCAGTCGGCTACACTAGGCCGACGGCGGCTGATTACGCTGCCATCGATGCATCGGCCAAGTACAACAGCAGGGGAGTTTTGGCAGTTTATGGCGACGAGCCCAGCACGACGGCGAGACTACCCCACAGCGCAAGGGAGGCCCTATGGTGCGTCGTCCTTATCTTACACCCCAGAAACAAGGCCCCTCCTCCACTTCCCCTCACGGCGTATGCACATCCCAGCGCTCCGGCCAACACTGGCCCCACGGTCCCGCAGATAAACCGGAAATCATGAGGAACGCAGTAAACAAAGGTCACGGATTGGAACGAGGTGCTGCAGGGGGAGGAGGGGGCGCCTGTCTCGGACGGCATGTCCTTTTCTGTCAAAGAGCAGCCACCCTGCTCTTCTTCTCTTGGTCCTCAACTTGTCGTCTCACCCCGACTCCCGACACACCACCACCAAGATGGGCTTTGATACGGAAAAGGGCCAATTGCTGCACCACCAGCCCAGGCTAGCTCCCAGGACCTGGTCTCCCTGGCGCTGTATCGGTGCAGCTGCTGTGCTTTTGACGACGACTCTATTCTTAGGTGGCTTCCGTCACGGCTTTCGTCACGGCTGCTCCCACTCCCGCACCATTGATGTGGCAAAGGTGCAGCAATGCTCAATCGACAACCTCAAAGCAGACCTCTCATTCCTGGACAATGCCAAGCCAATTGAGGCCCAGGAATTCATTGAAAGACGCGACCGTCTTGCAAAGGCCCTAGCTGTCAATGGCGTGGACGCCTTTGTCCTGGAGCCGGGATACACTTTCCAGTAAGACATTCCCTCCACCCTTGCGATTACGATAAGCCAGAAAAAATTAACATGGTCGCAGATACTACGGCAACATCTCACAGGTCGACTGGGAGCCCTGGGAGCCCGAGGAGCGCCCGTTCCTGATGCTCGTCATGCCCGAGACCTCTGCCGACGGCGAGGTCGTGGCCAAGACGGCCTACCTGTCCCCGCACTTTGAGGAAGGCCGCGTGCGCATGCTGGGCATCCCCTCCAGGGAAGCCGAGCTGGACATTGTCATCTGGGAGGAGCACTGGAACCCGTACGAGACGCTGCTCAACTCGCGGCTGTTTGAGGGCAAGCCCCGGCCCAGGATCATGGCCGACGAGGAGATTCGCGATTACATCGTGCGCGGCCTGGAGTCGGTGGGCTTCCACACTGTGGGCCTGAGCCCGGAGGCCGAGCTCGTCAGACAGCAAAAGAGCCCGGCCGAGGTGGAGCTCCTCCGCGCCGTCAACACGGGCACCGTCGCCGCCGTGCGGGCCATGCGACCCTGCCTGGTCCCCGGCCTGACTGAGGACCAGGTCACCGCCATCCTCGACAACTCGATGCTGGCCATCGGCTTCAGCCTGTTCTTCGACATTGTGCTGTTTGAGGAGCACGGCGCCCTGCCGCACGGCGGATTCGTCACCGGTGGCAAGCGCCTCACTTACGAAAGCATGGTCGTCATCGACGTTGGCGCTCACTACCTGGGGTACTCGTCTGACATTTGCAGGAGCTTCCTCATCGACCGCCCCGAGGGGGAGGAGGATGTCAGCGCTATTCCTGATCCGCTGCGCGAGGAAAAAGAAAAGGTTTGGCAGATCGTCTTTGAGGCGCAGACGGCGGCTGCGGAGGCATTCAAGGCCAACGGCACAGCCGCCAGCGTGGATATCGCGGCCCGCACCGTCATCGAGGACGCCGGCTACGGCTACGGGTTTACCCACCGGCTGGGGCATGGGATCGGCATCAAGGCCCACGAGTCGCCTTACCTGAACAAGTGGAACAAGGACTCTATTCTGCAGCCGGGAATGACGTTTACAAACGAGCCAGGCATCTACCTGGAGGGCAAGTTTGGCGTCCGACACGAGGACATCTACTTGGTCAAGGAAAGCGGCGAGGCGGAACTGCTCACTGGACAACGTGCAAGGGGGCTCCGAGAACCGTAGTGGGTATCAAATATTATAATTCAAGATATATACTATGACATAACAACATTGGAAGAGTTTTTGGGGGATCCACAGCCCGGTATAGACATTATCATCACGTTTGTCGCACATGGTGGTTGATGGGGAAGCCATTCGCGATGGCGGCCCCTTGTAGCTGCTTCAACCAGTCAGCTCCATCGCCTTCTGGTAGGGGTCGGTGAGACAGGCTGCAGTCGACGTAGACCGAGTCGTCGAGGTACGTCCAATCCGAGATCTCGATGGCGCACTCCGAAATGCCCGGGAACGGCGACGCGCTCAGCGCGGCACATGTCCAGGCCATTTGTTGTAGAATCTCAATCATGGTGTGCGTCCAGGCGGACACGCTTAGTCTTATAGAGCCATCCTCGACTTCGAGGTGTAGTAGGCGAAGGGAGGCGCACTCGGCACCTTTTCCTTCAGATCCATCCCAGATAGACATGCCGCTGAATGCGTTTCCTTCGCGGCTGGATGCCGAGGCCTGGCGCACTGCCTCCTCGATGCAGTTGAGTAGTAAGTGCCCACACTTGGGCCATTGTTTTGAGGTATATTCGGACACGGTGGTATATACACAATCGTTTGCGGTTCCAGTAATGGCCGGTAATGATCCCATGTCGACGAGCTGCGGGTCGCCAATCCCATCGAGGGGTCCGAAGAGTTGGCACTCGAATTTAAATTGGATAATATGAAATCCGTCCTTTGGTGGCGGACGGCGCCGTTTTAATAAAATATCCCACACTGCAGACTCCATAAGATGCATCTGCACGAAATGAGGAGAGATGAGGACCTCTCGTATCCTGGCAATCAGGTTCCTTGCGGCCTGTCCTGTGGTGATGGAGTTGTGTAATGAACGGGCAATCTCTTCGGGGGAGCCCCTCGGGGAGCGAGCGGGATATTCGCGGTTCCAGTATGTACAGAGGAGCTTCAGTGCGAGCTGGAGATCAATACCTCCAGCCATCGACGACCATGTTATGCTGCGTCGAGAAATTCCAGGGCCGAGTTTGTCGAGGACGCATCTCGGTGTCTCGGGCCCCTTTAGCACGAGTATCAGTTGGCAGATTGGTCCATCAAATAAGCGTCTGACTTGGCGTGCAGATTCGGGGTTGGAGTCGCTATAAAACTGCCAGAGCTCATCCCAGAGCTCTCTGGTAAAATCAGATAGGAGGCGGTCTAACACCCGGTCGACGTTGACGGTGACTTTTTGTTCCGGCAAATAATAGTGCGTCAGGAGTTCGTTGTCGAGTCCATCGGCGAGGGCGGCGGCGAAGGCGGCCACGACGGCGCCGGCAATCAGCGGCGGGACTTGGACTTCGGCATTGTTAGTCGACTGCGCAGTGCGAGGGCGACGGTCGGGCAAAGGCGGCTTGATGCCCAAAAGATTGGCATCTACATCGAGAGTAGGCTCATGGGCGGCGGAGGGTGGAGGGTTCATGTCTAGTCATGACTGGATATAAAAGGCGAGCCTCGCGGGGCGACCTAGCCTCGTCTGGGGACTGCGTCGGATTTCAAGCCGAAGAGGCGACAAGATCTTTCATGCCAATGCAAATGTGCACACACTTCTTTTTCAAGAATAAGTCGACCTTTTGGCAGAAGAGGACCGGCTGGGTTTTGGCACGGCAATTTGGCAGTCTTTGTGCGGGCAGACGGTCCGGGAGCTGACGTTGCAAGCATTGCGCGTCCCGCTTACAAACGGGGCAAGGCCATTAGTCGACGTTTAAAAAACGAGGATGACGCCACCCGAAAGAGGCAAAAGAGGATTGTTTAATGAGGGAACGGCGGGTGGAATAAGGGACGCATGGATCCAGCAAACTCTGTTTTTGTCATGGCGCGCAAGTGAGGCTCCCGTATTGACAATTAACTGCTATTACCGCCGCAATGCCCGTAGGCTGCGTCAACACTGATCAGCGCTGATGATTTCGTCGGTTTCGCGTCGTCGAGGGGTTTTGCACCCAATATTTCCAGGGGGAGGGCCGCGTAATGGACGGACGTATGGGGCCAGCGGGTGTACTCCACGCGTCCCGCGCGGGCATGGACGTTTTGGCTTGAAGCACTTGCTTCGTTCCTGGGGGCCTAGCCGGGGCCATCTGCCGCTGCAGCTGAAGTCTGTCTGGACGAGGGCTCCATGCCTTTGCCAGCACTCGCCGGCGTGGGAGGATGTTGGGACGAGAGACGCCTGCTGGGCTGCGACGACGGTTGGACGACTCTCGGCCGAGAAAAGGCCATCGGTCGGTGCATGGGGCTCCAAGACGCGTACAAAAATGGAGCCGACGATTGCCAAGACTGTCAAAGACCTTTTGCTCAAGGTATGACGCGCGTGTTAGATATTGACGACACAGAACCACTTGGTTTAGCAGAGAAATGGAGCAGTTGTTTGACGTGGGCGGAGGAGTGAAAGAGGAGGCAGGTTCGCAGCGGCTGTGGCAGATAGGCGACTGAGGCAGTGTCGTGCTGACAACGACCGCCCACAGGGCTGGAATGCAGGCAGCACACAGACAGGTACAGAGGGCCCTGTCCAGCACTCCACTTGTTCGGCAGCCTCAAGACGCTGTTCCGGGGTTCCACAGCGGTGCCTGGTTCTCGATGCTAGCACTGCAATTACGCATGGGTTTTGGCCCTATGGGAGAGTCGGATGTCGCCATGCGACTCTGCGACACACCGAGACTCAACCAGCGACTCGCCCAAGACTTGCCCAAGACGAGATGCCAAGCGCTGCCTGCAGCCTATACACGCACACGCACACAAACACACACGATGATTTACCTCTTCTGTCCTGCCTATCCACTCGTCCACTTATTTGCCCTCCGCCTCCCTGGACGTCCGCGTTTACACACCATGTTTCTGGCCATTGGTCCGCGGTCCCCAGGCTCAAGGTGTGGCGCCGTCATCCGGAGCAATTTCAGCGTCGACGGCGCATGGCCCGGCAAGCTACCGAGAAGGGGACTGCCCACCATCCACCATCCGCTACCATCCGTTGACCAAACTCACCTACCCCGGCACGGAATTGTAGTCCGCCACTTTCCGCGGCGGTGCCACAATTAACTGCCAGAGGTTAAACGATGACGAGAAGCACGGGGCAGCTCTGGAATACGAATGGGAACGCTAGCCGGGAATTATGTACGAACTCGGAACAGATTAGCAGATCTCGGCCAGTGAGCCTTGATTTCCGGGGCCTCCCCACTCAGCACCTACCAACCCTTCCAGGCGATTGGGTCTGTCGTATTCAAACTCGCATCCTAATTAGACTGCATCATGTCCGAAGGGGCCGCACTACCCTAAACTATTGATTTTTTCTTACATTTACGAGTCCTTCTAGCTGTTTTACACGGATGGGATGTGCTCAACAATTATATAGATGGCACAAGGTTTTAAATGGTGGGAAGCACACCATCTGTGTGGGTCGTATCCCTGCAACAATGCCCTCTTCTCTTGAGTTACTAACGTAGCATCGAGCAGAGCTAACCGACCCATACTGTTCTGAAATGACGTCTAATGCAAATATTCCATCAATACAATACATGGGTTACCGACATCCACGCAATCACTGCCATTCCACACCTGCCCGGTTCCGTTAGACGATCCAAGGGACGAATCGCTTAGTTTTCTTATGCCAGGCGACCCATTCAGCCCCGAAAGTCTCTTTCAGCATGATCTCCTCGTCCTTTACGCGAAAGACCAGCTTCCGGAGCATGCCAAGCCACAATATAGCGAACACCATGAGACCCCATCCATTCAACATACTGCGAATAGAAACGGGCATCCAGCAGCCCATTGAACCGTCCCATCGCAACAACAGTGCCAGGTTGGCAACAAGAACCAAAATCTGGCCCGTGTAACTCGGGTGTTGGATGTAGCGATAGATTCCAGTTGTAATAAGCGAATCGGGCGGCCCAAGCCGAAAGGTGAAGTTTTGGCCCAATCGGGCGAACGCCACAAGCCGAAGGGGACCGCCGACGCAGATGATCAACAGCAGGCAGACGGACGTGTGCAGATTCCACCCAAAGAGTCCGGGGTTCAAGTTTTGCGGGTTGCGGCAGATCAGGCCGGCGTCGACGACATCCGTGCATACGAGGACCGCGTGGTACAGCCCCATCCCGACTGCGACGAGACGCCGGAGCGACGCGGCCGTGGGACTCGCATACGCTCCAAGCCGGTCCTGCTTCCAGGCCTGCTTGGGGGCCGCGCTGGGCGGTGTGGAACAGAACATGGTGATGCAGCTTGACAGGAGCACCGCCAAGGCGAACGAGACGTCTGAGAACGAAGCCATTACGAATTTGATGATGACGACGTGTGAAATGACAAGTATTCAGAAAGGTTGTCTTTTTGATAGATATCTTTTCTTTTAAACCATGGGATTACATTGATTGCTTCTTTGTGTTATTCCATTATTCACGAAATTCAGTTGCTTCCTTTATATGAGGTTGAGTTGCTGCGGACACGGAGATATTTCCAAAAAATCGCCGTGTTCTAGCATAGTGGCGTCCGGCGTTCGGGGGTTGGGTCCCCAACGCCGACTACCCTACAGCAGCTTTCATAATTTCGTTAACAAAGGATCGGCGTTTCTTTTCCGGGTAATCCCAAGATCATTAAACGAATTGTTTTAGACCTTTGAGCGCTTAGGCTTGGGTGTGGGCAGAAGGTTCAATTGTGTGCGCTCTTTGTCAATGCCGAAGTGTCACGTATGATATCACAAACCTCTAACATGAGTTTGCCAAAAAAGAGAAAAAAATAAGAAGGGGGATCGGACGGTTACTAAAAGGATTCTGAAAAAGCTGTGACAGTCTCCAAATACCATCCCTGCTTAGGTCATACAGAGACCAGGGCACTGTAATGGGAAAAGTCTTCCTGTAACTCAAATCATAACTGTTAGAGCGTAAAGGATTGCGCATCGATAATGAATTTCAATTATTTTTACTTTGAGAGTTCTAGTGTTCTGATTGCCATGACGATTGGGTTGCAACAGTTGTGCTGGGCTATAACGGGAAATTTCAAAGGCGGACGCAGAACAAAGGTGAGAACAAAGGCCATAACCTTCATTCACCAGCTGAACACCCTTTATTTAAGATAGTTCAAATTTTGCACCGACGAGGCAAGACAGGCATAAAATAGAAAGCCGGTTCTTGAAACCCATTTTAATCTTGAAGAATCGTTAACATTCCGGGGATTTGTCATCATATGATTCAATAATCCCAACCTTCCCCATGCGCCACCAGCTTAACTGATCATTTCAAAGTATGTTCGCATAGACACAATGCCCAAGTCATCTTCCAACCCGGAATATCTAAAGAAGTCATCGGTATGTCTATACGACAAGCTCAAAGACGCTCTACCTTTCGGTAGCAGGTATGAAAACACCAATGATTTGGTCATGTATGAGGGGGAAGATGATTATTTTGGCGCCCAGCACCTTCGATTTCTGCACGATGATCTCACAAGTGATATCGTTCTTGTGATGAGGCACGTTTCACGAGAAGCGGTAAAAATATCCATGGACTCATGCCCGGGTCTTGGCAACTACAGCCTCAACTGCTCCCAAATCGATATAACTAACTGCAGCAGCCACCCGCAAGATAGAAACTGTGTGGTGACGGTGCTAGAGATATCGCCAGCGATGCAAACATGCAATACGGCTGAGAGTCGCTACGACATGATTGCACATTTCGAAGCCAATGCAGTAGATCTTTTCTGTGATGTGCTGCAGGAAGGCGCACTAAAACTTTGGAAGCAAAGGGTATTTTCTCCTTACACACCGTATTGTCATCAGTTTGGTCAAGATCTGCCATCTAATCTGCTCAAGGGGCTGCAATTGCTCTGCCTGGATGGCAACCGGCCCGTATCACTCTGCGAGAAGCACTTTCGGGAAATTGCGGAGCTGCATTTCCTAAGCCGCAAATCGCAAAATGGCTCTGTCGAGGCTGTTTTACCAGGGATAGGTGAAGTGGAGGAAGAAGAGCCCAAACAGAGCACAAAGCAATTTGTACAACCATTTCGGGTTCAACCGGGGCGAAAAGCAAAGGATAAATCTACAGAGCCAAAGTCAGCCTTGGCTCCGCGTAAACGGAAACAAGAATCCGAGAAAAGCCCCTCAAAGAGGAAACGACCTAGCAGCCTGAAACGTTCGTATCAAGAATGGTACGATCTACAGAGACACCTGAAAGACTCATTTCACAGTGAGATGCTACTGAGCTTGGAAAAAGGAACTTGCGATTTTGGGACTAAGCCCTGGGAATGCCAGTACTGTATCGTGCAGCGTGCTGGTGAAATCAGGGAAGCTGGAGAAAGCGAGTGGACTCCTTGCAGGGGAACAGTGCCAGTTGCTGACATCGAGCCCGTTGGTGAAGTCCTGGAAATTTCCTCATGGAGGGCTGAGGAGTTGTCACGGATGAACAGATTCAAGATTGGAGAGATGGAATTTGTGGTTGATTCTTGTAAGAGTCAAATGGTTTTGATTTTATCCTGCTAAGATGTTCAGTCACAGACCTCCTGAATTTTGTTGCCTAGCTCGTTCAGGCGAGGATGAATTTCATGGAATCGACCTGCAGCCCCCGGATTTATGGCCTGGACTGACTGCTCCCATAATTCCATAATTATTAAATGTTCTAACACGACTTTTTGAGCTCTCCCATGCGCAATCAACTTGCTCTCAGCATAACCAGAGTGGAGCTGTCGCATAGAGATGGACTGCCCGGCATCACTCTTTCTTCGGAGGATTGCTCGGATATATGAGTGTTGCGATACCCAAAGGAAGATTGAGTGGAAATGGTAGAGGCATTGCTGGGTTCACCATGAGAACGGTGGCGAAGGTCTGCTTCATCTGCTGGCGGGCAGCGGGATCTTGGATATCTGTCGCGTGTTCGTAACTGTCGGTATTTTGATTGCGAGATGAAGAAGTAGATCTTCGAGCACCCCTTGTTCCTCTGCGACGCTTCTGAAATGGTTTGCCGCTCTGATTGGAGGGAGGGCGGGGGGAAGCACCAAAAGTTGCGCTCGGTGGTTTGTTCATGGCGAAGTGTTATGAAAGATTTGTGGGATAAATGGAAATATATTTCTTGAACATGATTCAACGTAATTGCCGTATTTTTATTGAGGATGAATCATACCTTTAAGTACATCAGGCCATGCATGCTTTGTTTCATCAGCGTCCAGCATGTGGCTTTTGCCGGCTGCGCCGAGACAATAGACGTTGCAGAATGCTCTCATGTAGAGCTAAATCGAATGTTTTCAATACCTATAGAAATTTAAATGAGGATTGGGCCATGGGTAAAACCATGATTGAAACGCACAGCGGCCAAGATGTCGCGGATGAGAATCAGGTTCCGCTCGCGCTTGGAAACAGATGAAAGTCCATTCCACTTACTCCTGACAGAGACGGTTCAGCACGATTTCCCTATCATAATTTCGTGTCGCAGCCTTACAGGTCAGAAAATTTTAGAATTTTGGGACTGAATCATAATGTTCGGTTTGGGGTTATTTGCGCAGTTTGTGTTGGCTCAGCCCACGAGGTCTTGGCGGTTACACGTGGATATGTGTTGATTGCCGGGTTTTTGTGATATATCACAATTAAAGCAGATTTTCAATTGGCGTCGAAAACAAACGCAATAATGATTCGAGTCTAGGCCTCTAAATTTACGCCTTTGATCTACGCTACATTTATCCTATTGTAGAGCCAAAGACTTAATCCAGTGTTGGTGTAAATTCTACAACTTGGGTACCCATGACTTGACCAGATCTATTTCTATTGCCCCTTGCTCTTCAAACTCTTCTCCATCTCATCGACATGTGCCCTGATCTTGTTAAACTGCCATGGCCAGTCAACGACATACAAGAATGGGCGCAGACTAGGTAGTGTTAGCTATTTATTCCAAGAAACAGATGTCATACTGAGATGCAATGGTTGCTCATCCCAGATAATCATTTTTGGCGATTGAGCGTAGGACTTACTCGTGTCTGTTATCATCCGGGTTGTATGCTTCGAGGTGGCTATATTATGTTAGACCGTAAATTGAAAATAGGAATAGCCTACAGGAATACTTACACACTAGGGGTGAGCGTGGTAGACTTGTGTCGTGAAATAGCACTGTTTTAAGTTAGTAGAGTGATCAGAATATATGTGTAAGCTTGAAGTAGAGGATTCCGCTCTTATCTCTTGTCACTCATAGACTTATCAACAAAATATACTTACTAAAAGCGGAAGAACTTGAAAACTTTGTCTGCAATTTCCCTGGGGCCGAAACCAGGGCGGTTTTTCCACTCCGAAAGCAATCGCAGGTAGGTAGACCATGGGCCCAGCTTGTGAACCTTTCGCAAGATTCTGTTTCACGTTGTTAGCATCTCTAGCATATATGTGGCTATAGCTGCAGTTCTTACCCAAAGTCTGAGAGTTCTTTGTAAGAAAGTCCCATTTCCACCTCGTCAGATTGAACACCAGCGGAAAGCGGAAGGAGTTCGGCCGAAGGGGTAGCCTCAATAAACTCGGTCATTATGGGCATGTCCCAATTGTCGCGGGCCCAGCGCTGGAAATTTGTCGCATCGGTCTTCGAGATGGAACCAAGGGGAGAAAGATCAGCAGAGCTAGCATCGTACTAGACACATGTTAGCGATAATGAATACTGATGCGGCTGGTGCAGATATAAACCACTCACCTTGGTATAGTAGCCGCGCAGGTTTTCTATTTGATTATCAGCCAGCGGGTCTCATTTAATTTTCAGAAAAGTGCATCCCATACCGTCGACATTGCCAGAGCCCAACACGAGAAGCGCTGCACCCGCTCTAGGCAAACCTCTGGCCTGGGTGGACACTTGGGCCAGCTCGTAAGAGACCACAAGTCGGTTGCGAGCTTGAATGTTTTGCTTGGCCAAGTTTTCACTCGCTGTGCCTCCCTCTACCGCAAACTTGAGCTTGAAACCATCCATAGCATCCGAAATGAGCGATTCGTGAGCTGTAACAGCCTTGTCGATATTGAGATCAGTGTGGTATGCTCCGATTTGAGCAGATAGTCTCTTGGCCCCTATTCAAAAAGCGTTAGTGGGCCTGGGCTTGTTTAAGTTAAGGGGAACTAAAATACGTACTTGATCGGGTCTCGTCGGAACTGTTAACTGTTCCCATAAAACAGGTATGGAGAATCTTAGAGACAATCTCCTCAGCACTCGTAGGGGTGTAGTCTTTCACGCCAACAACCTTGCGTAGGTCGTTCAGCGTGTTCTCTTCTCCATTCTGAATAGACTTCAACACCAATTTAGCCATGCCATAGACGAAGAGTGCAACTGTAGAACTGTCCAGGCCTCCGGAGAGAGCCAGAAAGAATCCAGCACTAGAGCTGCGGACAAGGTATTGCCAAAGATATACGGACGTAGCCAAGTGTATCTCCTCGTATATATCCAAAACCCTGATGGGAATCTTTGTGGCAATGACTTTGTCTGAGAGGAAGATCTCAGAGCTGGGGCGGCTCAAGGTGATGTCACACTGGACGCGGGGGTATTCGGGCTGTCGAGCGGCCTGGAGGTTGCGGCTGTGGCTGGTGCGATAGCTGCGGACCCTGCCGAGGTCAACTGTCGCAACAATGACCTCGACTGGGAGGAGAGAAAACTGTGATGATTGTGCCAGAACGTCACCGTTCTGGATGATCATACTGCTTCCGTCGCTAGAAATATGTTAGCATATGACTGTTCCTGGTGTTTACTGAGAGACCAGGCTTACTATAAAATTCTTGCCTCTCCATCAAGTCCCTATTGAGGCAAATATGAGTCATGATCCACGAGCGAGTACAACAAATAGGATCGCGCTTACAGTGCTGTTGGCGTAAACATATATACCACCGTTACTCATAGTTGAGTTGGAAATCAGGTCAAGTCTTGTGCGAAGCTTTCGCAGCTCTGCATGCGATGCACTAGAGTTCTAACTAGGGGTCAGTAAAATCACTGTTTAGGAATGTAATAGTATAATTACCAGGATAATCTCGGCGCCATCGACTACAAACCAACTTTTAGCATAAAAAATCAAATATAGGGCATAAAAATAAGCCCTTGTGATTGGGTGTGACTTGACGTACGGCCAGTGAAAATCGAGGGGCTTCTTGGGACAAACTAGTGATATGCGTCAGCGAGTTTACCAAACGACCAAACCCGAGAAGAGAGCATAGATGACCACCCACTAATTCTTCGCAGGTCTCGCAAGTGACAGATGTGTCGGGCGTCTCAAGGATAAAGTCGCCAATGGGAGCCGCGGACTGCCCAGTGACCTCCCTGACAATATGGTGAAGTTTGTGAGTTTCAAGCTCCCTCTCCTTTAACCAGGGCGTGAAGTGACGAGCCTCCCTGTATAAGCCACTGCCAGCGAGCGCTATGTGACCACATTAGTCGGGCTTTCAACCGAAACTTGGAAAACACACCTTGCTTGGCCCTGATGGCGTACACCTTTCGGTACGTGCACAGGACTCGGCAGTTGTATTGGACGTTCTTGTGCCTGACGCCCATGCCCAGATCAACGAGCATGTCCTTGCAAACGGGGTCGGCGATGATCTCAGCCAGGACCTCCCAGCTATGCAGCTCCGTGTCCGCCTTGAGTCATCGTTAGCGAGCGAACAGCAACAGCAACAGCAACAGGACTAATCCCAGCTTTAGGCGACCGGAAGAAGCCTCCCCCCCAAAAAGCTTCACCATGACATACCTCCAGATGATGATCGAGACATCCTATTTGCGAGTTAGCCCATGTCCTCCCTCGTGGATCAGCAGTGAGCGATTAGCGGCACGCACCATATCCCGGGATTTCGAGCTCAGGCCCGGTTCGCAGCGTCGCACCCTTCTCTTTGGCGATTCGGATCGACTCAAGGATGCGGTCGCGATTGCCCAAGAAGTCGAGCGGAACACTCGGCAGCGAAGCCGCGGCGACAGTAACAAACTCCATTTTTGCACGACTCTTGAAGTGTTGTTGAGGAGGCAAGTGTCTGGTTTCTGGAACGCAAGATCTCTCTTATCTGTGGTAAAATCTCGGCAAAACAACCCGCTAGATTCTTGAACTTCAGTTACCCCGCGGTTGGTTGAGTGGGTCTCGTGGGCCTCGTGGGCGTTGATGACTGAGGAGCATTTGCCGTCATGACAAGGGAGTGACGGGATTTTGTATTCACTCGGGTTAAATCTATCTCAGATTTATAAATGACTCAAGGTTTATTGCACATATGACTTAAATGATTTTTTTCTTTGGTCAAGTCAATGATGACTAAATATTCGTGAACCCTAATTGTTGCCACACTGCTCCGGACACTGTTCGTAACAAAATGACGAGCCAAAAGTCCGACAACGCTTCGCAGCAGCCTGCCAGCTAGTTAAAATAAATATAAATACACAAACCAGCACAAATAAGATAAATATGATAGAATTGGCGTTTCACTATTACTATATCTATGAAGGCTAATGCATCAAAGCCCCACGCACCGCATGACGCAAAAGCAGTAAACTACATCAGTTACTAGCATGCAGTGGACCACATACACAATCTTGTAGTATCTACCTCCAAGTCGAGACGAATAAGGCAGAATTTGAAGATTCACTGAAGCCTAAAGGTAGAAAGCGCGACAATGAATCACTCAAAGCATACCCGAATGACCTTGATAAAATTAAGGTTTGCGAAGGTTAGGCCAGTGAATCGGAGACGTCCCATGATCAAAATAAATAAGGAGGCGGTCGCAATTGAGAGGCGACACTGGCACTGGCAAACGTTTGGTACCTCATTTTAGTTCAATTGACCTACGAGACAAAAGTGTTTGCTCTTCTTGGGCGTTTGTTTTTCTGAGCACGCGTGACGTCTACTCAGCCTTGCAAACTTCCACCTCTTCATTTCTCTTTCTACCTTGGGCTCCTATCGAAACACACAACATCAACTGCCCACCATGTCGTCTCCGGTCGCGATACGCGCACTTGCAGTGCTCCCTCAGCCGCCCGGCCCTGAGACACCACACAGGAAGCGTAGAGTTACTCCTTCCGCTGTCCAGTCATCGGCAAAGCGCTCATTGATTCTGGTGTCCCCAAACCACCAAGAATCCATAAGAGTTGATGAAAACAACCAAATCTCAACCGACTCTTTTTTCGCGCCCAAGTCGTTGTTCCCAGGGAGCAGTGCGCTAGTCGCACAGGAACTGACTCTCCCTCGTGTATCTCCACCGCTACCTGGTTTTGGATCTGATCCTGAATCCCCAGAGGCTTGGCAGTCACGACACATTCTGCTTCCGTTCGACCTTCGGGACAGAAGTATCGATATCCTCGGGAACAAGGAGATACGTGATCTACTCTTCAGCATCTTCCCTGGCACCACTGAAATCCATGAGGGTCGATACCGATCGTATCTGTCTTTCACAGTCACGGACCTGCCCAAAGAACCTTGGCCCCTTTCAGTCGGGGGATTGCCCATCACGATTGGAACCAAAAACCAAGGACGTGGCCCTCTCTTCCCCGCACAGCTACTCAGGCTGGGGAGATCCAACATCTCCATCTGCCAGAACTTAGATGGGTCTCAAGGAAGACTCTCTGAAAACGACTTACGGTTTGTGGCTGCCGAACTTCGGAAAGAAATCCAAGCACGTCGTCCCGAGATTCAGCTGATTGAGGTTATGTTTACCTCGGAACGACTCTTCTATGTCATCCTCGGCGATGGAGCCAACATGGCTGCAGTAAACCAGCTTCCTGGAAGGATTGCCAAGTGCCCGACTGGATACATGCTCGAGCGCGAGTTGAATAGGCCTTCCTGGAACGACAGAAAGGCTCAACGATCAATTTTGCCCCAACCTTCTCGAGGTATTCATGACGACACGGCGTATGACATCCTCCGACCTGGCGTGATGATCCGCAGCATGAAACACTTGACCCATAGCCACCCAGTGGAACTGATCACTACATCGGGTGTCAAGGTTCAAAACCTCTCTGGTGACCACTTCATGACTGCAGCCTCCCATAGAATCGGAGAATCAGAGACTGTCTACCAGCGACTCCCAAGCGGTCAGAAAAGGTTCTTTGGCCAAGCAAAGGCCGAAATATCCTTCACAGATATCGCACTAGTCGGGCTAAACGACAATGTCCAGTTCCAGAATGAACTGTTTGATAATGACGATGGAGGTTCCGTCCAAATGTCTCGACTTCTGGGCGAGGCTCCGGGAGACGAACTCGATCTGACCAGCATGGTCTTCATCAACAGCCCCTTTACAGGGAATGTGGAGGGAATTGTGATTATGATGTCGGTCAAGCTTGAACATGACCCCCCTAGCCATCCCACCGAAAATGCAATCCGCTACGTGATCTACCAATGGGCCTTCCTAGGCCAGGTGGAAGGCGCTGAAGATACACAGGGTCGTCACGTTCCTCCAGACGGCATATGTGGCTCCGTTATCTTGGACGACGAGAAGCGTGGCGTTGGATTCTTCCGATTCTACATCAGGGAAGGGATATGGGCTGGCTTCAGCGCTTCGATCAGCGCAACTGAGTTGGTTGGTGCTGGGTATTGCTTGGCGTAGGTTTTAAAATAGGTTAGTCCTGGACTTACGGCGGCAGGGGTTAGGTATAGTGGTACAACTTTCCCGTTGATAGCTAATGTTTCATGTGGGCTCCTGGTAGTGTTACACGACGAGAAATAAAAAAACAGGACTCATGTAGCTATGAAAATGACACAAGTGCCGTCAAGAACACTATTATGCCGTAGAATCCCATCTTATCCAATGGGTTCACCACGTCGCCTCAATCGGATCCCGTGAATGGTGCCAAAAGTCTGACGACGCCAGTGTCACCCCCCAATCGCAATCACCTCTCCTTTTCTTAAATACAAGACGTGAAATAATATATAATACTTCATAATACTCATCTTGCAACTTTTTATAACATGCTCAAGATCATCTGGCGCTACAGGAATGAAGAAGTATTTTCTGAAGCCCTGTGAACACGGATATAGGAAAAATTAATATCGCAAAGCTAGGCCAATAATGATTTTGGTTTGTTTTGATATTAGTTCTCCTCGTTTGAAACTTTCATACATGGGAAATTCCCCGACCTATTCCATGTGAAGCATCACCTACGTAAACAGTTCTAAATTGGCGCCACGATCGATTATTGCAAAACCCGAAGTAGCACCCACTCTCTAGAACCACCATACCAGCGAAATGAAAATGGAAAACTAATCTTCCAGGATCGGATTTCTCAGCCATTCTCGAATCTTGCCCAAGGCATACGTATCATGTCGCTTCTCGGACGTAGTGTAATCCTTGATCTCCCCCTCGATCCAGCCCTCAGTCCCACGACTGGTTGATAGCTTCTTCCCGATCTCGCGAGATGAACCAAAGTTAATCAAAATGGGCATTCCGCGATCGTTAATGAGGATGTTTCCGGGGTTCAAATCGTTATGAGCCCAGCCCAGGGAATGTAGGTGATGAACAGCCGACTCCAGTGCCGCCATAAATGATTCGTTATCCAGAGGACCGACTTTATGCTTGATATGATCTCTCAAATCATAACGGTATCGGTCTAGGACAAGGCCAGTGATATGACCACGTCGTATCTGGCAGCCGTGATAACGGATGATGTGTGGATGCGGGTGTTGGGCAAGGAATTCCATCGTTTGTGCCTCTTCAATCAAGCCTTGTGGCAGAAGATGCAAAACTCCATGTTCTTGAAAAATATGGTACAGAGATACCTTTGGTCGCTTGACATAAACATCGGAAGGAAGCTTCTCGGGGATTTGCGTAAGTTCGACACCTTGAGGCGGCCACTTAGGGAAGACATTCTCGTCAGGTACTAGATTCAAAGCAGACGTGAGATTTGGAAAGGATATATCGACTTCCCGAATATTCAGCTGGCCGTAGTAGAATGCATCGTCGGAAACCACGCCGAAAGAAGTGTGCTGAAACAACTCAGTCTCCGGGTCGAACACCTCGGAGACGCATGCTACATCTGCCCAACTCGTCACTTGAGGTCTCATGGCCCAGTGCCGCGGATGGTTGGAGGTGTTGCTAAAAATAAAAGATCAAGTTGGCAGAGAAAATGAGCAACAGGCTTTGATGGGGAGTCTTGAAATATTGGTGATTGTGTCCAGAAGAGAAGCAAAGATGCATTACCAGGCGGTCCGTGTCTCCTCTGACCCCGCCCCCATTTGCGACCCGCTTTGAAGCGCCTGGATCAAAGAGTAGGAAAACAAAACGAGCTGCCAAAAATCTGACAATGCCAGTGTCACTTGACGGGCCCCTTTGTTCAAAACTCAAGATTAGTGTTGAAAGCTGTTTTCCAGCTCAAATTTGGCCGACAGGATCTCCTTGTATGTGAAAATATGATCGAAAAAAATTGGATCAGCCAAGGTTACTGAGACCAGGTCGTGTTGTTGGTTGGCCGCCATTTTGATTCGCTGGCGTAGCTCGAACCATGATTCGTTCCGTAAGCGCTTCCCTTCAGCCGCAAACACGTTGGGCATACAGCCTCACAAGATTGAACTTGACACATTGCTAGCAGTATCCTCACACGCAATAGAGACACCTGCGACGCGTTGCTCCCATGACCCATTCTACCTTTCAAGGGCCGGTTACCGGCACGAATGTGATTGCCGGCATACACGCATCCGGTGAAAGTACGATCAACAACTATTTCGCCTCTCCGCATGGATCTGCCCAAGGCCCCCAGCCTGACAAGGTCGAAGCCCTTCAGAGGGAAAAAGAAGGTCGGTACTGTCGTTATCCAGATCTACCACCCAGGCTCGCAATTACAAAGATGGTGAAGTTGCTAGGGCACAGCTAACTGACCAGAGAAGCCTGTCTTAAGTCTCTCGTTTTTCCCAACATGGAAGCCCGATACAACGACATAGCCGATGCATATCCCGACACTTGCAACTGGTTTTTCAGCACCGACGAATTTGAGAAGTGGCGAGATCGCGCTGACTTATCCACCCACAATGGAGTACTTTGGATAAAGGGCAAGCCAGGAGTGGGCAAGTCGACCTTGATGAAGCATACTTTGCACCATTGCCAGGAGATCTTCGACGACCATATCTTTGCCTCATATTTTTTCAATGCCCGAGGCGATATCCTGGAGAAGACCCCACAAGGTCTCTGGCAATCGATCGTATTTCAACTACTTGGCAAAGACGAGACAATGTACAAAGATTTTATCCTCACATTCCGAGACATGCAGAGAACATACGAGGATAGTTGGGGGTGGAAGCAATCGCAACTGAAGGGATTCATAGCATCGGCTATGAAAAAATGGAAATCAAAACCTATTCTCTTTCTCATCGATGCGTTAGATGAATGCGATGAAAAAGATGTCAGAGATGTTGTTGATTCCCTCGAATCCTTTAGTCATTTTTCCACCCAAGGTGGTGCTACGCTAAGAATCTGCCTCTCCAGTCGCCATTATCCCAGCATTAGTATGAAGAAGACTCTTGAGTTGACTTTGGAGAAAAGTGAAGATCACCAAGCAGACATTGCTATATATATTCAGGAAAAATTGAGAACTCGAGATCAAGATATTGAGAATAAGGTTCTGCATACAGCAAATGGCATTTTTATGTGGGTTGTGCTAGCTGTTTCCTTGTTAAACAAAGCCTATGATGAGGGCCAGGTGCGGGCCATGCATAGGGCCCTAAAAGAAGTGCCAGATAACCTTGAGGCTGTATTTACAGCTCTTTTGAGAAAAGAAAATCAGAAAAAGGCCGAGATGGTACTCATGCTCCAATGGGTGCTCCTCAGTCAACGGCCGCTGAGCCCCGAAGAGCTGTTCATCGCAGCAGTAGGGGAGGCCCTTCCTACTGCCGACATTATTGAGCGGCGCATCAATAGCTCGTCCAATGGCCTAATCGAGATACGAAAAGGTGATGCCGAAATTGGGACTACAGACTCTGTGCAATTCATCCACTTGACCGTCAGCGACTTCCTTTTTCGGAACAATAGGCTGCAGACACTAGACCAAACATTGGGCCCAAGCCCCGTCATTGCATGCCACGGCAGATTGTGGGCTTTCTGCTGGTCCTATATTGAACAGCTAAGCATTGAGAATCTTGAAAATGAGCAGCCGTATGATCTGTTAAATAAGTGTCCCTTTTTAGATTATGCGGTGCATCACTTGCTCGACCATGCCGATAAAGCATTATCAGGGGGTGTTTGGAACAATCGATCTACATGGTCTACATGGGGGGAAGCATTTTTTAAATCTCGCCGTGCTGCTAGCTGGGAGAGGAGCATCGAAAAGGTGCTTCGAAAAGATAAGGTTTGGTTTGCACAATGGAAGATACTCATCGACACGATTGATAATACGAAGGAAGATCCAGATAGAGGACTCCTCTATGTGCTTTCAGATCGAAACCATCAAAACTTAACCGAGGCTCTTCTTTCTAAGCGGTATATCGACGTGAACATCAGGGGTGGAATTCACAACAATGCACTCCAGGCTGCCTCTTTAAACGGAAATGAAGCTATTGTAAGGCTACTTGTTAAGAAAGGCGCCGATGCCAATGCACAGGGCGGCGAGTATGGCAATGCACTCCAGGCTGCCTCTTTAAACGGAAATGAAGCTATTATAAGGCTACTTATTAAGAAAGGCGCTGATACCAATGCACAGGGCGGTGAGTATGGCAATGCACTCCAGGCTGCCTCTTTTTATGGAAATAAAGCTATTGTAAGCCTGCTTATTGAGAAAGGCGCCGATATCAATGCACGGGGCGGATATTATGGCAATGCACTTCAGGCTGCCTCTATTAATGGACAAGAAGCTATTGTAAGCCTGCTTATTGAGAAAGGTGCCGATATCAATGCACAGAGCGGATATTATGGAAATGCACTCCAGGCTGCCTCTTTTTATGGAAATAAAGCTATCGTAAGGCTACTTATTGAGAAAGGCATTGATATCAATGCACAGGCCGGCTATTATAGCAATGCACTCCAGGCTGCCTCTATTAATGGACAAGAAGCTACTGTAAGGCTACTTATTGAGAAAGGCGCTGATGTTAATGCACACAGCGGCTATTATGGCAATGCACTCCAGGCTGCCTCTTTTTATGGAAGAAAAGCTATTGTAAGCCTGCTTATTGAGAAAGGTGCCGATATCAATGCACAGGGCGGCTATTATGGCAATGCACTTCAGGCTGCCTCTCATTATAGAAATGAAGCTATTGTGAGGCTGCTTATTGAGAAAGGCGCCGATGTCAACACAGCCAGTACCGCCTTTACGGAACAATTCTAGGATATTTTTGATACTCCAGCATAGTGCTTCATTTAAGATTCATAAGATTATTATCTCCACATTATAGTTCTAGGTAGTAGTGTCGCAGTCTATAACTATTATAGTCGGCCGGTTGTTACAAAGACGGGTCCGTTGAAGACGGTCCGTGATCCGTCAGACCCACAGCATTGATTTCCAGATATCAGTGCCCGCAACAATAACCGTAGATACAGCACTTCTGCTCTTGAGGCTACTTGGTTCGGACGGTGCTCAATTTTATAATTGACAGGTCTCCCTAGGTATAATTTTGTAAGAAACACCAAGATAATAAATTTGGCTGGCGACTGGTATTTTCACTCTCAATTCTTTTTACTAGGATGAGATTACGAAAATTGTAGTTTCAAAATGACGATGATGAACAAATATTGGGAGGGAGAGATTTAATCTAGCTACACTTCCACTTGAATATTCGGATACCATGAATATCCCTATGCTCCTAATTCTAAACATGTACATTGAGATTAAAGTGAACCGATCTTGGCTTTGAGGCGTGATGTTTTACATTCGTAAACATTTCTCCGGTGTCGATCTGTTCATTTTCAAATCAAATCACTCTCGAGACTAGCAGGTAAAATGCTTTAGGGTAAGTTTTCACAGCCCCAAAGACTATCTGCCTCTGTTTATCGCCTATGTAGGCATTTTGTGATGTAAGTTTTGGATAATGGTACAAGGAAACCAACAAAATCCCAAAAGCCATTCACTCAGTTTAATATATCTATAAAGTTACACTGTCTCAATGTACCGGTTGAATTCCCTTTTGACTATGTTAGCATTGTGCGGGCTCACAATCGGGCTTTCGAACGTACCAATCAGTCACAGCCTC
Source organism: Calonectria naviculata (assembly GCA_003031705.1). Taxonomy (NCBI): domain Eukaryota; kingdom Fungi; phylum Ascomycota; class Sordariomycetes; order Hypocreales; family Nectriaceae; genus Calonectria; species Calonectria naviculata. The sequence goes on from NAGG01000277.1 coordinate 33,519, forward strand.
TCTCCACAGTCGAAGTTCGTGCTGTCTTGAAGCCGTAAAAAAGTCCACAAATTCCGAGTCAAAAATCTCTCGTGCCACACTTTTTGGCGAGGAAAACCGCCCAACTGCCTTCTCCAGAGTATTGGATAATAGAGTTGGTTTGCCATCCTCAGGCTTCCTAGCTGATGATGGAGGTACTGTGATCTCAAGCTTCTTCTGGATGCCTCTCAGACCAGCCCCAATAATGGCGCTGAGTGCATAGTGAGGATGTAGGTCGGCTCCGGGAATGCGAATCTCGAGTCGCACAGCGTTAGGCTTGCATACTGGCGGCGTGATGAGCCGAATTGAAGATAGTCTGTCTTCGTTTCCCCAAGTAATGGCAACGGGGGCCCAGAAATTCTCGACAAATCGCTTGTAAGAGTTGACTGTTGGTGCGAGGAGAGGCATAATATCGGGTAGCGCATCCAGGACACCAGCAAGGAAGTGACACCCAGTGTCTGACAAATATTCCACGTCGGGCCATTTGGCTGAGGTATTTCGCTCCTCCCTGGCAAACATGTTCTTCCCAGACTCATCAGTTAATGATACGTGGATGTGCCCCGAATTTCCCGGCATCCCGTGAAGGGGCTTTGCCAGGAAGCATGGAGTGACGCCGTGGTCAATGCCAACAGATTTCGTTAATAATCTGTTTCATACATTAGCCTAGGTTCTGCCATTGAAAATATGGAAACTCACTTGAAGAGGCTCACTCTGTCGGCCATCTCGGCGACATCTTGGACAATCAAGGCCTAAATCCTTGGTAAGCATTTAAGTGAAGTGATCATGTGTCCTAAGGCAGCTTACTGCTTCAAATACTCCAGGCCCACTTTCAGTGTGCCATCCCTCGACGTTGCAGCCAAACTCTACACTCTGGTCAAACACATCATGGAAGTAGTCTTTTGAGGCAACTGGTCGCGTGACACTGTAGCCAAACATTCCATCTGTGAGAGGCCTAAGGTCCTTTGGTGAATTCTTTGTCAGAAACTTGGCCAAATTTGGTCTGCTGCTCTCAGAACCGTATCCATCCTCGGTAGGAGTTTGGAAGTTGACAAATTCAAGCTCGACTATACGTAGCATGTTTAGTTGGCTTATTTAAGAATGGAGGTGGGACGTCTTACCGCCAGCGAGTGCTTTGAAGTTCTCCTCTTTTAATTTCCTGACAAGTTCCTTGGTCATTCCTCGAGGACAAGCAGTAACGTGTTTATCTTCAGAAAGGAAATGAAGTAGGAAGAAGGGAATGTTCTTCTCCCAAGGTATGCGACGGAAGCTAGTCAGGTCTGGAACCGCGGTAAAGTCCGCGTAGCCTCCGCCTTCAGAAGACATGCCAACACCATCTGTGAACAGCTCATCATGCATGTCCCAGCCAAAGACTGCAGAGCTAAAGCCGAACCCAGATTTGACACTTGCCAGGAACTTTTCCTTGGCCATTATTTTTCCGCGAAGAATGCCATCGGCATCGACTCCGGCTACCTTGACCTTGATGTCATCTTTTAACAACTCGGCAACATTTTCTAGAGTTGCAGTTGTGATGGAGGATGGGATTCGATGGGAGACCATTTTGAAATGAGATGATGGATAAGAATGTTATGATGATAAGATGCGATTAAAAAAAACACTGCTCATGGTCTATTCTACATGGCTATATATAGTAGCTGAGGTATCCAAAATTACAGAGTTGATACATCGACGTCCTTTAGCCGACCTCAAGTTCAATCCATCAGGACATACTCAACGCAATCTTGCCGCGCGGCTCCCCCGGATGACCGGATCACCAGACCATAGCCCAGCAAGCCTCAAAAATGCACTTTCTATGATTACAACATCGATTTCCCCGCAAAATGAAGCAGCACTGACAACAGCGGCGGTTAAGAGTGGATGCCATCACCAGGTCCGAAGTTGGCATATCTGGGGTCGCCAAAGACGCGCGCTACGGCCGCAGTGTGGAGTCGCGGTATCGCGGACCGCCCGTAGATAACACACAGCCCAATGAGCGTGGATTCCGCCATCGCGGCTCCTCAACGTGAGGGGAAGCGGCCTTGCGCATTGCCACCCTTTCCTCCAGCTGCTGTTTGAAGCCACCTGCAGCGCAGTGTTGGATTTAAGAGCATATAGATCGCAAGGGGGGCATATCGAGATCCGGAAACAAGGCCCTATAGCGTCCGAACCGTTCTGCACAGCTGCTTATTCCATCCACGCCCATTTTTTACTGCACATATCACCCAGTCAAAATGGCTCGCACATTTCGTCTCGCTGTCCTGGAGTGCGACACACCGGTGCCGCCTGTCGTAGAGGCACGCGGCACATACGGTGAGGTCTTCCGCCAGCTCCTGACCAAGGGCAAGGAAGGCCTGGGGCCCGAGGGCGACAAGGTCGACTTGCAGATTTCCAAGTGGGACGTCGTCACGGCTCAGGAATATCCCAACTTGGAGGACTTTGACGGTCTCTGGATTTCGGGCAGCAGTACGTGGGCTCTTCATTCCCTCCCACGCGTTTGGGGGGTGGCTGATTATCAATCCACGGCCAACTAACTTTCATCCGTCGCAGAGCACACATCATTTTCCGACGATGCTTGGAACGTTAAGCTAGTCGAGTTTGTCAGGAAGGTTCTCACAACAACAAAGATCCCCGTTGTCGGTATCTGCTACGGCCACCAAATCATCGCTCGCGCTCTTGGCGCCAAGCTTGGCGTGAGCCCCGGAGGCTGGGAGATTTCCGTCGACAAGATCGACCTCAACGAGCACGGACAGAAGCTGCTCGGAGTGCCATCAATTGTGAGAGCGCCTGCTGATTGCAGATTGAATTTTTGGCTGACCAATCGTTCTAGTCACTACACCAAATGCACCGCGATGCCGTCCTGGAGATTCCCGAAGGAGCCGTCTCCCTGGGCAGCAGCCCCAGGTGTGAGATCCAGGGACTTTACCAGGCCGGTAAATTCATCTCGTTCCAGGCGCACCCCGAATTTGACGACTTCATCATGACCAACATTCTCAATGTGAGACACGACGCAAAGGTTTTTAATGACGAAATGTTTGAGGACGGTATCGCGAGGGCCGAGAAGCATCACGACGGAGTTTTCGTGGCCACCGCTATTTGGAAGTTCCTCCTGGCATCAGCATAGATTGATAGAGCACTAGATACCAACCCTTCGATTTAACGAATTCAACGAAATTTAATATCGACATCCATCTCTTTGGGAATAAACACTCTTGTAATTTCGAGATTGTGTGAATTTTCTACATGTTTACTCTCATCACTTGCCATTTATGGGTTCAGCCCCGAGAACAAGATACGTACATCACCACGCCATCTCGGCAGAGCCGCAGGTGCAGCCGAGATGCAGGGGCAAACAGAACAAAACGGCATAATCTCTTATTTGACGGGTATCGCAGGCTTTCTTTTATGTAAAGTAATAAATACTCATATGCACAGTCTTTGATTCGGTCTCAAGGCCCGTCATTTCCAGTCGCTTGGGCCTATATCCATACATCTACATGTTTCCCACCATCTAACAACAGGTAAGATAGTGCCGGGCAATGAATTACGACTTGTTTTAACAATGGCACGGTTTCAACACCGTGCGACGGGCGATTCTCGACTAGTGTGAGCGTGGACAGTGCTGCCACCAATTACCATGTCAGGATGGGTGAACATACTGTGTCACGCTGCGCGGTCGTGCGGCACAAAAAAGCTTCCTGCGCGCTCTACGATGCAGGATAGCGTATAAAATAGCAATCCGTTAGCTTCGTAGCCGAGCAGGCATCGCTACTTTCGACAGGCTGTGGTCAACCTTGACTCTGCGATCCAAGTCTTTCGGTCACCATTGCGCGATTTATCGGGCGGGCTCACGGGACCCCATTTGAGCCTCATCATTTACGGGATTGCACCGGCTCTGGCGTTCTGAAAAGACAGCCTCCCATTTCGGGATTCTGCAGATCAAGAATTAGCCGGGTTCATATCCTCGGGTCCCCATGGGCAATCATTTCAGCCCCAATCTGAAGAGCGCAGAAGCACGAACGCTGTCCGTGCGAGCGATAGAATTCTCGATGGAATACCGGAAGCACTAATAGACCCTTCATGGGAGTTCCCATCGATCAATGAGGAGGCTGAGGGTCGTTGTGCTAGTGTCCGGCGAGTCGTGCTTTACGCAAACGATATCCATATTTGGTGGTCTCGCATCGCTTTGCATAACGTCCATGGGCTGATATCTTCAAGTGGCTGTCTCCAAACGTGTTCCAAAAGGGTCAAAGTCTCTCTCATATTCCCCAGACCAATCGTGTCAATCATTGTTTGGAGTCGCAAGCGTAAAGTTTGCTGCACGTCTAAGTTGGAGGTGCAGCAGCCGATGACCGCCAGAGGCCAGCACAGACTAGTGTTAACTCTAACAGTGGCGGGCAATTGGGTCAGCAACGTAACAGCATCGGCTACAGCGGCATCCATCATGGCTTTGTGCGAGCTATTCTCATTTGACATGTGAGGAGTACCCAGGATCGTCCAGAGATAAAGCAGCACAGCCTGCTTGAAGACGAGGCCGGCAAGCCTTGCGTACGGTGTGACAGACTGGTCAGGGAAGAATGCCATAGTTTGCGACTGCAGGAAGCCAAAAGTAACGATGTTATCTGGTGATGGGGTTACTTGATGGCCATCAACCGTCGCCATCATGTTCTGGCCAAGGTGGAATATCTGGGGAATTATGACAAGCAACTCAAGCCAGCACCCACACAGCTGTCCGATGTACTTTCTCTCTACAAGATTCCTCGCCATTTGCTCGATCTCGGGGCTGAGAAGTGGCTGAGATGAGTATCGAGGATCAATCGAGATCATGCTAGATGCCGCAATGTGCATGTAATACTCGACAAGAAAGTCTGGTAGGTCATCAACGGTGTTGTTGGTTCGGGTGAGCAGCATAGACAACAAAGACTTGGAAGCTGTCAGGTGATCAAAGACAGTTCCATGGATGTCCCCTCGAGCAACCTAAGCAAAGATTAGTGTCTCATGACACACTGTGTGGAAGCCACTAGCACTGACCTCTGTGAGACATAGGATCAAACTTCCGACCGTCAAGACGAGTGTGTTCTCATCCTTGCCCGACATGTACTCATTTACGACATTCCGAAACATACGCAGCGAATCTGTGTAGTACCGCTGAGCAACCTGGTTAGTAGGCTCTCGGTCATCTGAGGCCTGACGATGGGCAGCGCTTTGAGCAAGAATAAGCTGCAAGACGAGCGGGCTGGAGAAGCTGAGAGGTATTAACTTGGCGATGAAGGGGTTAATCTCGGTTGAGCCATTGCCCATGCTGTTTGCTGTGCGAGCAAGATAGTAACTGAGCAGTTCATACGACTGGTGACCGTGCTCCGGCAGCATAGGCATGGTCAGGGTGATACCAGAGGCCAGCAAGGAGGGATCCGCATCCGGGGAGGTGGGTGCCGGAGCGGTAACGAGGGCCATGGCATCGAGTGAATCCTGGTCATAGTCAAAGATGGGCGATGCCGCCGACATGGAGTCGGCTGAGCCGGCCGACGAGTGGCTCGATGACGGAGACGGGGACGGTCCAAGATGCTGATCATCGGTGTCGGCCATGTCCATGTCCGTGAGCTCGGAGCCGGCACCCGGAGTGGAGGAATTGTCTCCGAGCACATCTAGGAGAGATGGGGCCGGCCGGGGCGGTCCGGCACCAACAGCAACGGCGGGGTTTAAAATTGGTTCCGTCTCCAGTGTCTCCAGGCCGGACTGGACCTGGAGATGGGGCTGGGCTTCCAGCTGCTGGAGTTGGCTCTCATCCTGCTGGGGAAGCTGTTCCTGCTTGGAGCCGGCAACCTTGGAGCTTGGGGAGGAGGAGGCGGTGGCGGCGGCGGCGGTAGTAGCCCCGGCCCGTTTCTGAGAGTTGGACGAGTTGGAAGTGTCGGCGGGCCAGTTGCACTCGAGCTTGTTGCGCTTGCAGCCGCTGCAAATGGGCTTCTCCTCGTTGCACTTCTTCTTACGGCGGCGGCAGGTGAAGCAACCCGTCCTGCTCCTGATGATGGGCATCGGCCTCATAGCGTGTCGACGGCACGACACGAGGGGCGCAACGCAAACGGCAGGCCCAGCTAAAACTGGTGACGAGCCAGATTTGCCGCGGGGAGGTCTGCGTGGCCTTATGCTGGCTGGGCGGGTAATGAATGGGACGCGGCAGACGACGCGGTTGGGAGTGTGAGGCAAGGGCACTCTGCACACCGGCAGCAACCGAGTCTCGATGGGGCAGCAGATGAGTGGAGGAGAGGAAAGTGGGGGAACGGAACGAACTCCCTCTGCTCAGCCTTGGCCAGCAGAGATAAGTGAGTGGAGGGGCGATAGAGCCGGGTGGAGCAGCAACATGGAGAGGCAGGGGTGTGTTGTATGGGGGGGGAGCATCATCATAGATCCATTGCCATTACGTTACCCTATACCGAATGCATTTTGGGTTTTGCCGCCGTCTGGCATCGCGGCTCTGTCAGCTGCTGGGCCGTAGGGCGTGGCCATGGTAGCCGCCAGCGAAGAAGTCCGGAGAAAACTGGTCGCCCGCGTTACGTAGTGCGCCAGGCCATGTGCCCGCAGGTCTGGCCCGGTGTAGACCCAGCCGCGTTACGTACTCATGATCATCCGGCTCATGAGTCCTGTAGCTCTCTCGGACGCACTACCCGAAGGCGCACCCGAGGTGCGGCGCGCGAGGGTTCGGTGCTAGTGGAGCCCGGATCTGGCATTCCTCTGACTTATTAGGCCAATTGACCCAGATCTTCCCCAGACGACGAGTGCGTGATACGGTTCTGGGTTTGTGACTTTTTGCCTTTTCGTCGTCTCTTCACTCTTCATCATGTTGTCGTCGCGAGCTCTTCGGCAGACCAGCCAGACCCTGCGGGGAAAGCTCTCCATCGCTGGACAGCTCCCTGCTGCCAGAGCCATCAGCTCGTATGCTTCGCATGCCAAGGTGCGATTCCTCAATTGATTGTTATTATTTTTGCGCCAAGTTCAATTGAATGCTAACCAGGGACATAGCTGCTGGGATCTGATCTCCAGAATGGAGACCCCGAGATCCACGCCATCTTGAAGCGTGTACGTCGCAAACAATTCCACACTTCACATGTCCCCCACTGACACCCATTGTAGGAAGAGACCCGCCAGAACCACTTCATCAACCTGATTCCCTCAGAAAACTTCACCTCTCGCTCGGTGCTTGATGCGCTGGGCAGTGTGATGCAGAACAAGTACTCCGAAGGCTACCCAGGAGCCCGTTACTACGGTGGAAACGAGCACATCGACGAGGCCGAGCGACTCTGCCAGAAGCGAGCTCTTGAGGCTTTCCGCCTCGACCCCGAGCAGTGGGGTGTCAATGTCCAGTGTATGTTATTGGGTTCTTTGTTCTCATGTTTACATCCTGTACTGACAATCAATGCGCAGCCCTCTCCGGTTCGCCGGCTAACCTCCAGGCCTACTCGGCCCTCATCAACACCCATGAGCGCATCATGGGTCTCGACCTCCCCCACGGAGGCCACCTCTCCCACGGCTACCAGCTCCCCCACAAGAAGATCTCCATGATCTCCAAATACTTTGAGACGCTCCCCTACCGACTCTCCGAAGACACCGGCCTGATCGACTACGAGAAGCTCCGCGAGAACGCTCTCCTCTACCGCCCCAAGATCATCATCGCCGGAACCTCTGCCTACTCCCGCCTGATCGAGTACAAGCGCATGCGCGAGATCGCCGACGAGGCCGGCTCATACCTGCTGGCGGATATGGCTCACATCTCCGGCCTCGTCGCCGCCGGCGTCATCCCCTCGCCCTTTGAGTTCGCCGACGTCGTCACCACCACCACCCACAAGTCCCTGCGCGGACCCCGAGGCGCCATGATCTTCTTCCGCAAGGGCGTGCGCAGCACCGACAAGAAGGGCAACAAGATCCTCTACGACCTCGAGAACCCCATCAACGCCTCCGTCTTCCCCGGCCACCAGGGCGGCCCCCACAACCACACCATCACCGCCCTCGCCGTGGCCCTGCGCCAGGCCCAGTCGCCCGAGTTCAAGGAGTACCAGCAGACCGTCCTGAGCAACGCCAAGGCCTTTGCCGACCGCCTCTCTGGCGGGCTCGGCTACCAGCTCGTCTCTGGCGGCACCGACAACCACCTGGTCCTCGTCGACCTCAAGCCCAAGGGCATCGACGGCGCCCGCGTGGAGCGCGTCCTGGAGCTGTGCGGCGTGGCCAGCAACAAGAACACGGTGCCCGGCGACAAGTCGGCGCTCAAGCCCGGCGGTCTTCGCCTGGGAACCCCCGCCATGACCACACGAGGATTTGGCGCCGAGGACTTCAAGCGCGTCGCCGACATTGTCGACCGCGGAGTGCAGATTACGCTGGCCGTTGACCAGCAGGCCAAGGAGGCGGCCAAGGCCAAGGGCGTCAAGAACCCGGCTACGGTCAAGGCCTTCCTCGAGCACCTTGGCGATGGAGCCGCCGTCCCGGAGATTGGTGCCCTGCGCAAGGAGGTCGCGGACTGGGTTGGCGAGTTCCCCCAGCCATGGCTTGAGGCTTAAGCAAAGTAGTACATAGATAAAACCTAATACCTGAGATGAATAAAAAATGTTTTTGCGCTACCAATCTATCTATCCCTAACTAAAAGACTCTCATCTTGCCATGTTGTTTTGCGATGCTGTAAATTCATCAAGATATCATGTATAGAGCTGTGTACCCTTGTACATGGAACATGCTGCATGTGAATCCTTTGTTGTCATGATCAGCTCATTCGATCGGGCGGGATGCAATTATGTCATGGCTCCCGAGGACCCTCCGTGGTTTCGGTTCATGGCTCCGACCGTATGACAAGATATGACAAGAGCGACACCGGAATGCGGACGTGCCAGGGTCTGAGTCGTACCGGAGGCCTGGAATCCGAAGAGAACCGGGAATTGCTTGACACGTTTCAGAGATAACGAATTTTTTTTGTGCCTCCAATGGCTCGCAAGTAAGCTCTCCAAATCTTGGGAGCACCTGGTGAGAAGAGAGAGAGCCCTGCCGCGGGGTCGCCCAAGCACCTGGAGTGCTTACTCCAATCGTTCATCATGGCCACCCAGAACCCCGCCTTTTGCTGTCCCCCTTCTTGATTAGCTACCTGCCCTGGCCCGAGGCGCCAAGTACACTCTACTTCCGGGGTCAGTGTGGACCCTGCTAGTGCCAGCGCGGCGACGACTCTCATCGGCTCGAGCCTCCGGAGGTCAGCGCGGCACGGCCCTCCATTGGCCAGCACCACCGAAACTGGGGATCCGGCTTTATGTAACACGCTACCTCTACCAGGGCCGCCCCGAAGTCACTCCCCGCTGCACCATGGCGAGCCGTGTCATGTGATAACGAAAGCCCACCTTTTGCCCTTGGTTGCGATATGCTAAGTATTCGGAACCAGCAATGGGCACAGCTGGGTGAGCTGTCGATTGCATGATTAGCGCCGAGGTGGAGCTGCGTAGCGGGATGATCCTCCCCTTGATTTGGTGCGCCCATGGAGCTCTCTGCCGAAGTGAGACATTGAGTTCAGCTCCCACGGGGCAGCCATATGTAATCGCCGGAATTGTAAACAGAGCTTCCCTCTCCCCCAAGCATCTCCGCACCTTTCTTCATTGTTGGTTTCCTTTCCCTTCGACTTGAGCTTCTCTTCCATACTCCAATCCGGACCAAAACACCCGCATATCTCAAGATGGCCTCACTATTTTCCCGACAGGCTCTGTCCGCCTTCTCCAAGGCCAAGCCCTCGGCTTTCCGCCTCCCCATGAAGGCTGCGCCTGTGTCCGCCTTCTCAGCTGTTCCCCGACGATGCTTCTCCGTCACAATGAACCGTAAGGGCCGAGACAACCTACATGAATTGACAGACTGCCCATACTTACCTGTACTCTAGGATTTGCCAATATTCCATCTGATCTTAAATACACCGATGAGCACGAGTGGATCAAGATTGATGGAAACAAGGGTATGTAAAACACCTTGCATACGGAGTGTGATGAATTGTTTCGCTGACGAACTGGAATAGCCAAGATTGGTGTCACCGACCACGCTCAGGGAACCCTCGGCGACATTGTTTTCGTTGAGGTTGCTGAGGGTCAGGATGTCACAGCTGGCGCGACGATGGGTGTCATTGAGTCCGTCAAGGCAGCCTCAGATCTCTACGCCCCTCTTTCTGGAAAGGTTACTGCGGTGAACCAGGACGTGGTAGACTCCCCCGAGGATATCAACTCTGAGCCTTATGAGTCGTGGATTGCCGAGATTGAGTTGAGCGACGAGGGCGAGGTTGCCAAGCTGTTGGATGCTGAAGCCTACGCTAAGCTTATCGAGGAATAGAGGCAAGTAAATAGCACGGAGGATGGAACTTCAATTTTCGTACAAATAAGAAAAAAAAATAATATAAAATAAAGTTGTACCCAATTGCTTTCTTCCTCCGATTTAGAGTGATGGTGCGCGCAGCGTTTGCCCGTGCAGCGCTTGTCACCAGCCTGGTGGGTGGTACCTGATTGAGCAAGGTTAATCGTTGAAACTGCATGGTCACCAAAGTTATGAGTCGCCAAAAAATGAACAATTGAAAGATAATAATATTCGTTGAGCTACCTAAATGAAATAAATCTCTAATTGCGCCGTTATGATGAATGTTGAATGCACGACATGAACTCATCTACCCAAAGTCTCATTTTTCCGTCCTCGCTCATTAGCACCTCCACGCCCACCAACTCCCGCTATATACACCTCATATTTCTCTACAGGTTCTCGCTTCCCTCAACGGGAGGGCAAGTGCAAAACAGGTTTTGGTCACCGTAGGCGTCGTTGACACGGGCGACCGAAGGCCACATCTTCCTCTCGCGCAGGTAGGGCAGTGGGTAAGCGGCCTCCTCACGGGTGTAAGGTCGGTCCCACTCGCTGCCAAGAAGGTCGTGCTGGGGGTGGGGGGCGTTCTTGAGCACGTTGTTCTCGCGAGGCACCTTGCCGGACTCGACGTCGGCAATCTCCTTGCGGATCTGGATTAGGGCGTCGCAGAAGCGATCGAGCTCAGCCTTGGACTCGGACTCGGTGGGCTCAATCATCAGGGTGCCGGAGACGGGGAAACTCATGGTGGGGGAGTGGAAGCCGTAGTCGGCAAGACGCTTGGCGACGTCAGCAACCTCGATGCCAGCGGTGTCCTTGAATGGTCGGATGTCCAGAATGAACTCGTGGGCGCATCGGCCGTTGGAGTTTGTGTAGACAACCTTGTAGTGGGGCAGGAGGCGGGACATGATGTAGTTGGCGTTGAGGAGAGCAACACCGGTCTGCTGGGTGAGACCGGCACCGCCCATCATGAGGATGTAAGTGTGGCTGATGGGCAGGATGGAGGCGCTACCCCAGGGAGCGGCGCTAATGGGAGCGACGGCAGTGCTCTTGCGCGCCTCGGTGCCCAGCTGAGGGTCGACAACGGGGTGGCTAGGGAGGAAAGGAGCCAAGTGGCTCTTGACACCGATGGGGCCAACACCGGGGCCACCACCACCGTGGGGGATACAGAAGGTCTTGTGGAGGTTGAGATGGCACACGTCGGCGCCAATGTCACCGGGGCTGCAGAGACCAATCTGGGCGTTCATGTTGGCACCGTCCATGTAGACCTGACCGCCGTGAGAGTGGACAATGTCGCAAACCTCCTTGACACCGGGCTCGAAGACACCGAAAGTGCTGGGGTAGGTAATCATGACAGCGGCGATCTCATCGGAGTGCTTCTCGCACTTGGCCTTGAGATCAGCGATATCCAGGTTACCGGTCTTGGGGTCACACTTGATGGGCATGACCTGCATACCGGCCATGGCGGCACTGGCAGGGTTGGTACCGTGGGCGGAGACAGGGATCAGGCAGATGGTTCGGCGCTCGCCACCAGGCTGGCTCTCGAGGTACTTCTTGATGACACGGAGACCAGCAAACTCACCCTGAGCACCAGAGTTGGGCTGCAGGCTGACCTCGTCCATGCCAGTGATGGTGGACAGGTTCTTGCCGAGAGAAGTAACCAGGGACTTGTAGCCGGAAGCCTGCTCGATGGGAGCAAAGGGGTGGATGTTGCCCATGTTGGGGTCCGAAACGGCGAGCATCTCAGTGGTGGCGTTGAGCTTCATGGTGCAAGAGCCGAGAGGAATCATGGAGTGGACGAGGGAAACATCCTTCTGCTGGAGGTGGTAAATGTAGCGGAGGAGCTCAGTCTCGGAGTGGTACTGGTTGAAAACGGGCTGCTCGAGGAAGGAGGTGTTGCGCTTCACGCTCTCAGGGATGCTAAGTTCACCGCTGGCGTTGGACTCGACAGCGGCCTTGACCTTGTCCTCGGAAACACCAAAGGACTTGAGAAGTTTTCCAAGGCTGTCGGAAGAGACACCCTCGTGGAGGGAGAAGCCGACCTTGTCCTCGCTGATCTGTCGCAGGTTGATGCCGTAAGAACGGGCCTTCTCGTGGGCTGTAGCCACAGCTTCGGGAGATCCCTGGAGGGCCACGGTATCAAATAGTACAGCGCCGTCCTCGCCAAGACCCTTGGTGAAGAGCTTGAACTGTCCCTCCTGAACAATAAGGTTCTGGGCAAGGCGGGTCTTGGTGGCGATGTCCTCAGCGATGGCCTTCAGGCCCTTGGGACCGTGGTAGACAGCGTAAAAGGCAGCCATGTTGGCAAGGAGGGCCTGGGCAGTGCAGATGTTGCTAGTGGCCTTCTCTCGTCGAATGTGCTGCTCACGGGTCTGCAGAGCAAGACGGAGAGCTCGCTTGCCGAGACGGTCCTTGGAAACACCGACAATTCGTCCGGGAATCTTGCGCTTGTACTTTTCGGTGGTGGCGAAGAAGGCGGCGTGAGGACCACCGAAGCCCAGGGGAACACCGAATCGCTGGGAGTTACCGAAGGCAACATCGGCGCCGAAGTGGCCAGGAGCCTTCAGGACGGTGAGGGCAAGGAGATCGGTGGCAGCGCACACAAGACCCTTCTGCTGGTGGACGAGCTCAGCAAGGCGCTCATAGTTGTGAACACCTCCGTGGGTGTCGGGGTACTGGATGAGGGTACCAATCAGGCTGCCCTCGGCCTCCCTGATCAGCTTGAAGTCGTTGGCGAGAACATCACCAATGACGATGTCAATGCCGAATCCCTCAGCGCGGGACTGGAGAACGGCGAGAGTCTGAGGGTGGCAGTCCTGGGAGACAACAAAGGTCTTCTTGGCACCCTTGGCCTGGATCTTTCCGGGGGCAGCACCGAGGGCGAGGGTCATGGCCTCGGCGGCGGCGGTGGCCTCATCCAGAACCGAGGCATTGGCGATGTCGAGGCCGGTCAGCTCGGTGATGACGGTCTGGAAGTTGAGCAGGGACTCGAGTCGGCCCTGGCTGATCTCGGCCTGGTAGGGGGTGTAGCTGGTGTACCATGCGGGGTTCTCAAGGACGTTGCGCTGGATGACCTGGGGCACGAGGGTGCCGTAGTATCCAGTTCCGATGAAGGACTCGAATTGGGTGTTGAGGCTGCCCAGATCGCGCATCTTCTTCTGGATGAAGTGCTCGGTGCGCCCCTCGGGAGGAACCGGCGCCTCTGGACCACTCTCATCCCACTGCTCGACGAGATCTAGTCCCGTGGTCTTCCTCCGGACCTGCGGAGGGATGGTCTGCTGCAGGAACTCTTCCATTGAAGCGGCGGGGGGATCCAGGGCCTTGAGCATCTCATCTACGACGCTGGGCTCGCTGCCGATGTGCCTGCGGGCGAAGCTTTCGTGCTCGCTGATACGCTGGGCCTGGGCGCTCAGCGACTTGGTGGCGCTACCACGTAGGGGCGCATGAACGGAGAAGCATCGTGTCTGACGAATGGCAGAGATGCGAGGCGCCTGAAGGACGGTTGCCTTGAGCCTTGGCTGGCGGCAGAGCCGTTGTGCGAGACGAGAAGACGTCAACATTGTGATGTTTGTCTCGGTCGCTAATAGGCCGATGTTAGTAAGGTGAGACAGAAGTGAGAAGGAGCGAACACCGATAACAACAACAATGGCATCTATTTAATAAAAAACCACACAAAAGCACACGTACCAAATATTAGACAGATACTGACTCGTTAGGGACAATATCAAGCGACCCCTGACCGGCGAAGGCGGCTGAAGATGGGCTCAGCAAGCGGCCGGTGAAGTGGTAGTGGTGTGCGTGTAAGCCTCGAGTCAGGTCAGGCGGATGGTTGACGACTTGATGACGGTTGGAAGCCACAACACCCTCAGAGGATAAAGAACAGAGCAGAGAAACAAGATTGGATGCAACAGCCCCAACTTTTGAAGTATGCACCCGCCGCGGTCTGAGCAAGCCGACACCGGTTTTTTCGTGAAGTTTGAACCGCGCCTTCGGACCCTCGAGTCCCTCTGACCACAGCGCGCCCGGGCCAGCGTCTCGGCCCATCCAGCCGCAGGTGATAAGCGATAGCTGACTAGCGCCCGCAGACCCGGCTGGACGCTCCGAGGCCGAGTCCCTGCGCATCACGTAAAACGCCATCCGTCTTTTTTTTTTCTGGAGGGACGCCACCTTCGCTCGAGTACGGTACCACGGTACGTTTCACACGCACTGCACCAATGCATGCTACACGCTGTCTCGTAACGTACGTCGCCCCGTATACGCCCTATGCATCCCGCACACACTGCAGCGGCCGATCGGAGCCCAGGCCCCAGTGCCCCGTGGGAGCGCCATTCAAGCCATTCCATGACATAATGGAGTACCCACCGTCGTTACATAGAGTCTCTATACACAACATATGCTCAATTTTTGCCCCTTGATATACCCTAAACTAAGTTCACGAATACCTTGTTGTCCGCAGCGAATACTTCTATCAGGGTAGCGTCTGCCGGGCGCGATGCATTAGTTCTGCATAGTCACAAGGGCAGCGTTTCAACAACACCATCTAGATGTCCTGTACCGAGTAGAAACTCCGAGACTTTATCGAGTTTCCGAATATGGCCGTGGAGCCCGATCACTTGATCGCCAAGATCGCCGTTGATGTTTGATTATTTATTGTCGCGAGCCGTTGCCATGAGTTGGTGTTTTTGTCTCAGCAAGCCGCAACTCCTTCGCACTCCTCTACACTCCTCTGCGACTCAACAAAAAAATCAGACCTCCGAACAAGATACCTAAACTTCCCTTCTCTTTCACTTCAAACCCTCAGAATGACTCGCAACCGCCGTCAACCTTGGGCCACTACCCCATTGATCGAATCCCCTCATCTTTCAAAACTCGCGGGTTGGTAAGTTGTTTCGCCTTGCTCCGTGTCCTGAGCCGCTCTCTTCTCTTGTCGGATATGTTGTCCATATGCGGCAATATATCCCTTAATTCTTTCCTCCCTTCTCGCTCCAGCTCCTTTGTGACGTCCATGCATCCCTCTCTTATATAAGCAACGGACATCTAAATCGTAGAAGCAGAATTCTCTTAAAGCTCGACAACCTACAGCCCTCCGGTTCCTTCAAGTCACGTGGTATCGGAAACTACCTCCTTTGTCGCATTCGAGAGAGTGAAGCCGCCGGCAAGCAACCTCACTTCTATGCGTCCTCCGGTGGAAACGCCGGTATCGCATGTGTCGTCGCCGCCAAGTCCCTGGGCTACGATGCCTCCGTTGTGATCCCGACCACAGCCAGCCCCGCCCTGATCGAGAGACTACATGCGGAAGGAGTGTCCAAGATCATCCAGCATGGTCACAGTGTCATGGATGCGGACAAGTACTTGAAGGCGGTTGTCCTTCCGTCCGATCCCGAGGGCGTCTATGTCCCCCCCTTTGACCACCCAGACATCTGGGACGGAAACTCCACCGTCATGCAAGAGATCGCCATCCAGATGGACGGCGAGAAGCCGGCCGCCGTTGTCTGCAGTGTGGGTGGGGGCGGTCTTATGAACGGTGTCGTCCAAGAGCTCGACAACCTTGGCTGGAGCGACGATGTCACAGTTGTTGCAATGGAGACTGCCGGCGCGGACTCACTTAGCCGCGCCCTCCAAGCCAATGAAATCGTCACGCTACCCAAGATCACCTCGCAGGCTCGAAGTCTCGGGGTTGCGACTGTGTCCAAGAGAACCTTTGAATACGCACAGAGACCTCAAGTGGTCAGTGCTGTCCTATCCGATGGCGATGCTGCCCGAGGTTGTTTGATCCTCGCTAAACACGAGCGCCTGATGGTTGAGCTCACTGCTGGCGTTTCCATCGCCCTCTGCGAGGATGGCCTCTTGGAAAAGGCCGTCGGCCGCGAGCTGGGCCCGGACTCCACGGTCGTGCTCCTAGTTTGCGGCGGCAACGACATCTCAGTGGAGATGCTCATGAAGTGGCAACAGGTGCATGGAATCTAACCAGGTGTTTCGCGTTTTCTTGGGGTATTTCGGACATGTTTGGAGCATTGGAACACGATGGACGGACGGCCGGATTAGGCTGGATCATGCTCTACAGCCTCAATTTGATTTTTAGTTTTTTTTTTTGCTGAACAAAATTGCCTGCTTTGGTCAATACACACTATCTCGGCGATGCCGAGCAACGCGCGCTCGTCGGTCTGGGTTTCTTGGTGAATGCTTGAATGCAATTGAAAGACAATCCCATCTTCAGTATCAGCTGGGTTATAAATTAACAACATCAGCCATCCCAGATGGGCATAGCCTCGACTAGCTGACTAGGTCGTGGGTTGATGTGGGAGACGTCGCGCTCTTAGATAGCCGCCGTACTTGAGGAGCGACCAGAACCTACCTGATCGGGGGTTTCGCGGGACAATTGGGCTGTTATCTAGCCTGACAGCTTATGATTGCAATTGTCCACTTGCGCTCGCTCATTTTACGTGGTGGAGCCCTGCATCGTGTCGCGACCCGCGCTGAAGCCCCCGTTTTGGCCGTCCTGGCCGGGCTGGACGGCATCGCGTGACGGCGACACGTTCGATGCGGCGCCGCAGCCCCGTTCCTTATCGTGGAAAGAGCAACAGGGAGTCCATGCGTATCTCGCGCGTGGGTTGCCCCCGGGGTGTTTTCCAATCGTCATTTGGTAAACAGCGTCGATATCGCCTGTGCCCCCTTTCGAATATCGGAAATGCGGAGCGCGGTGCCCAACTTTATCAGCGCGGCAAGCCCTGTCATTGGGCGCGAGGCCTTCCAGACTACGCAATTCGGTCGCCTTTAGAACCCCCCCCATCGTCGTTATCTGGGAGCATGAACCCCTGCTCCCCCGCGTTTTGACCCCAGACACCATGCCAGCCACGACGCCAAGCTAGGCACTTGGGGACGGAATCGCTGGATGGGTTCCGTCGTGAGGGAGCTTGGATGTTATCTGTAAATAG
>NAGG01000278.1:0-51070 GCA_003031705.1 Calonectria naviculata
TAAGGCTATAATTATAGCCTTATTACTAGCTTTATTAGATTTAAAGGAGATAAATACTAAAAACTAGGAAAAAGATAATATTTATTTTAATAAAATTAAGAAATTAACTTAAAAGATTAAATTATTTTAAATATAAATATAATAAGATAATAATAAGATTTATAGTTATATTAAGATTAAAGGAATATAGAAGGAAAATATAAATTTTAGCAATAACCTTAAATACCTTCCCTAGGTATTGGTAATTTTTAGGTAGTGGGAAAAAATAGAGTTAAGATAGGTTAGGGATATTAGCTTATATAAAAAATATTAATTTGGGTGCAAAACTCTGGTTGCGGCGGTTGGACCTTGTCTAGCCACTGTCAGCTACAAATTGGGTGCTCGTTATTATAATTTGAGTGCCAAATAAGGGGAGCCTACTTTTATCATGGGAAGGAAAAGGCCGCCATAGAGTTTTACACAGCGTCTTGTCGAAACATCGTTATAGAATTAGCCTCTGTCGGCACCACCAAGCCAGAAGTTCTCCAAGCACTATGTCTGCTAGCGTTGTGCGAGACACATGGTCAGAATACCCTGGTTACTTCACTAGCATCTGGCTAATGCGTTGGGTCGTGCTATAGATGGACAGCATGCACGGGCTTGGATGACAATAGGCACCGCAGCCAAGTTGGAATCATTGCTCCGGGCGGGTTCTACGGAGCAATTGGGTGATGGGGATTGCGAGGCATCCAACTCTCGATGCTATTGGAGTATTCTAACCCTCGAAACAGTCTTCACCACTTCGTCCGTGCTTCTATCTCAGACCAAGTACCCACCAGATTATCCTTCGAGCCCCCGGCGTCCCCCATCACTGCCTCCCATTGAGGGAAGAAGAAGAAGACATTATCCTGACTTGCTTGATTCTAATGAGGTTACCGGGATAGATATTGGGATCAATGCATGTTGCCTGCAAGTAATAGGTGTGTGGGGTGACATACTATCGCATTTGGACGATATACGGTCCAGGAAAGATGAGAATCTACGGTCTTCAACCATTTGGCATCATCAATTCACAATGAGGATGTATGAGATTGAAAGTAACGTCTCTTATAAACACCTTTTTAGGAAAGTCTCCTTTCAAGACCGACACCCTTCGGAAATTTCTGATAATAGGGAATACTGGACGCCTTGGCTTTTGATGCATATTGTTTCTCATGGAGCACAGGCAGCATTAAATAACCCTTTCATCCATATAGTCGCCCTTCGAGGACCCGAAGGTCTTTCACAGCCCCGATCCTTCTTGCAGCAGACTGTGGATCAAGCTCTATTTCATTCCGGTTGGGTCGCTCGCTTGCTTCAAACGTGCGAGGACCTGGACTTTGAGATCTGCGATCCACTGATAGGACAAATAATTGCCGCGACTGCGGCCATTCCGTGGCTGTTTCAATTTGTCAGGGATCGTTCTGTTCGTGAGAAAGCAAGTGAAAACTTCCGCAAATGCCACCAAGTCTTGGGTCGCATTTCAACGCACTGGCCGCATATTTCATCCAGGGTACGTTTGCGTTACATCATGAACGAATGAACTTACTTAGAACTAAACAATTCCAGTACAAGATTCTCGGAACTCTTCAGGCTATTTTCGAACAAACAGGCCTAGACCATCAAACAGATACCACCACTATACAGTTTCCACCAGACATGATATGGCACCTTGTTGCTCCGCAAACCAAGGCTCCATTTCTCGACCAGAGTCAGATTCACCAACTGGAACTGCAACCTCCTACCGCAAATGCTACACTTCAAATGACGACAAGATTTCTCCAGCCGGTCATGGACGATGGTATGGATCAAGCTAATACATTGAATATTCAACAGGTGGCTTCGAAACTTCCCAGCGAAGAATACAGCGAGCCATACCTTGATGATCTGCTGCCTGACTCGGTTCTGGGTGACTTCTCATGGCTGCCGTTTTAGAAACCCATATAATAGCTACAAAAATTCTTATTTCAACTCATCCCCATACAAAGTTAGGCCGCAAAAGTTCATTTTCAAGAAGAAGTATGGAATTACACCCAGAGTGAAACAAATATTTGTAATTAATTCTTGGAAGTATACTGCACTGTCAGGTTTAGAACTTTGGCAGTGTTAAGTTCGCGCCTCAAGTGCCACACGACTTTGGATCAGCTCCATAGCTTCGTTGGCCACATATACCAAGGCGTAGACACTGCAGCTTTTCCTGACGTTTCTTCTGCCAAGATCTCATTCAACCCAGTAGTCAAGTCTGCAGTGTCCGATTTGTAAGCCCACCTGTCTTGTCGTGCGTAAATCCTGTGTCCAAAATACAAGGCCAGAAACACTGGTATGCCAAGATATGAAGTGAGGAAGCTTGACGCAGACCAATTCTCGGGCCAAAAAACGGTAAATCCGTTCGCCAGGGTGAGAAAAGTGAAGACTCCAATGCCAAAATAGGCGCCATATGGCTGAATTCTAGAATGATATGGTAGATCGACGATTCCTTGTGTTTTGCAAGCCTTGCGGAAACGAAGATAAATTATGCAGCAACAGATCCAAGAAATGAAGCCACTGGTGTTTGTCAGACTGACAAACCAGTTGAAAACAGTCGCCCCAGATGCTGCAAGGTTCAAATATGACAACAAACAGAATAGTGAGGATGCAGCAACCGCTCGAACCGGCACTCCGCTCTTATTACATACTTTGAAGAACTTTGGAGCGTTTCCAGACACTGCCAGCGAATACAAGGATCGGGATGACAGATAGAGGAAGGAATTTCCAGAAGACCAGGCAGCAATGATGATAACCGCATTAATGATGGAGTCAAGAACTTTGATGCCGGCGATTTTCATACCGATAACAAACGGAGAAGCGCCCGCTCCCTTGCCACCGCTCGTCAGAGCGGGATCATTTGAAGGACAGATCAAACCAAGAGCTAGCACGGCACCAATATAAAAGACGATTATGCGTATAATATAGCGACGAGCGGCAATGGGGAGGTTGCGTCTAGGCTGGCTCATTTCTCCCGCGCTGATAACCAGCAGCTCCGGGCAGAACGTAAACGGAAAGGCAGAAAGGACCAACGTCGAAATGAGTGCCACAAAGCGGCCTGTATTTCCTTCGACCATATAAGTGTTGGCAGCACCGGGATCTTTCCAATACCTAAAGTAAGTCGCGTCGTGATTTGGACCACCTCCAAAGAAAAGCACGATGGAGAGAAGAAAGAGTCCGATAATCGCAATCAATTTTGTAGAGGCAAACCCTAGTCTGTTAGTATTAGCCAATATTTCTTCTTTCTGGGGGCTTACAAAATTCTGTTTCTCCATAATAACGAACCGGCAGCGCATTCAACCCCACAATCACAACAATCATGATTGTCAGCCATACTGCGATATTGACAGGGGGGTTCCAGTACTCGATTACAAGGCCAGCCGCAGTGATCTCATATGGAACCAAGATGCCGAGTGAATAAAAATAGAGCCAACCAAGCGAGAACCCTAAGGAGCGCGAGACGAAGCGCTGGCCAAATAGGTTCATGGAGCTTCCCCGTACAGGCAGATACGCGGCAATCTCAGTCACAGCCGTCAGGACAATGTAGCTCATGAACCCCATGAAAATGAAGGATATGAGAATAAAAACAGGACCGCCGCGTGCGAGAGTCTGCCCTGTCCCAACAAATATTCCCGTGCCGATTGTGCCTCCAATAGCGATCATCTTGTTGTCCTTCAGTGTTGTCCTAATTGAGAAGGTCGAGGGAGTTCTGACATACCTGGGCATGACGAGATTTGAGACCCCTCTTGGTGCTTCCATTTTGGCTCTCCGTCATTTCGCCTTGCAGGACTTCATTGCTAAAATCCGCATTTCCCAGCTCCAGGCTAGGCGCCGTTTTCTCGTCGGAAATGTCGTGGCCCATGGTTGGCAAAAAAACTATAAGTTCTCAGGAGACGGGACATGAGAATGTTTTTAGGCCACGATACTCTAGGATTTCCCCGCGAGAGCTCGTGTTGGCCTTATAAATCTTCGATTGTTGGGTAGCATTCGAAGCCCTGCATGTGCACTGCATGTCCCTTCCGAACGCTTATCATACTCTAGAAAATGACCAGGGTCCGTCACAGATAGCCCCCAATTCAAGATGATTAGAGTTCTTTATCGACTGAATAGTACTCTTATCACCCAGCATTCGTCCCGGTAAATCAGAAAATGCCTATCTCACCGCTTAAAACATCCCATACTTTACTGTATTGGACCATAGACGGACGATCATTCCACTTTTGCATTCAACACAAGACAAAGCATTCCAGAGCCTATCCGAGCCATTCGTTCAGAAATTTACTTCATAGCGGAGTTCAAATTGGTATTTAAAAATAGCAATTGCAAGTAGGTCATATAGCCAGGGTTCCCGAGTTCATAAGCTCAAGGAACCATCAGTCTCAATCACTCGGTCTCAATACAAGGCCAACGAGTTATGATGCCACCGGTGGCGCTAGGGTAGGGACGCATGAAGGCGAATTTTCTTGCAGTTTGGGGCACAATTGCTCCTTGGGCATACTACTGCCTCAATGCAACTAACAGACCGAGTATTTCAAGAGAGCCTACTTTCCGTTTCCCTCGGCGCCAATGCCTCGGTGAACCTGGCGCTAACGGATGCGACATGCCTGCGATGGTACGGAAGTTAGGAACCATTGCTGTTATGGGGATTTGTGAACAATACACAGCCATGATTACCCCAGGTTTTTAGATGGGCCTTTATCATCGTTTGGTTGACACAGTGACGCCTACACTGTCATAATTCCACTCAGTCGTCGCAAGACATTCCGTCGGACCCGCCGAACAATGATTGAGGACGAGCCAAACTGGCGCTAGTCAGTATGCATCTCATCAAACCCTATCGGAGCCACCGGCCTATCAACCACCGCACCCCTCATTTACATATTAGCAAGCCAGATACAACCTGAAGTATTCCCAAATTCGAGTAATTTGACTGCACTGAATATGACTTCCTTGTTACTTGTCATCGTTCTGATCGTCTTGGCACTATCCTTGGCCAATTATCTGTTCCTTCATCCTCTCTTCCTCAATCCCTTGAGCCGGATACCGGGACCTAAAGCTTTCGCTCTGACGAAATGGCGGCTTGCTTACGAGGATTGGAAGGGCACCCGTACCCGTAAAATTCATGAATTGCATCAGGAATATGGTCCTGCTGTCCGCATTGGCCCAAACGAGGTGTCCTTCAACAGCTTGTCTGCTCTGCGAACCATCTACGGGCCCGGCAGCGGGTATGGAAGGACAAGCTTCTACCGCATGTTTGACGTGTATGGCAAGCAGAATCTGTTCACGTTTCACTCTCCAATTGAACATGGCCAACGGAAAAAGCTGTTGTCTCACGCCTACTCAAAGTCGGCTATGCTCAAAGAGCCGATAACGAGCATGGTTGAGAAAAAGACGAAAAAGTACATGGATCTAATTGAATCCGAGCCCGAGCACATCAGTGAGATCTTCAACACGCTGCATTATTACTCGTTGGATAATATCACGGAGTTTTTATACGGCAAGTACGGTTCGACATCGGCCATGGAAGGCTCAAAGGCCCACCGCGCATTGATTGGCGATATGCTGGACCCAGCCCGTCGGAAGCTGTCATGGTTCGCAGTGCATTTGCCTGGGCTCACAAAATGGATGTATACTCGTACCAATTTCATGGGAGCATTAGTAAAACCAATGCTGCCTATGCAAAAGCCTGCGACATACACTGGCATCCGGGAGTTTGCACTCCAGGCATATCAGCGGTTTCGGTCAGAGATGCGGCATGCAGCGAAAGAAAAGTCGCAGGATCAATCCTATGGTAAGGCATCGCCCCACCATTGGTATCAAAATTTCGAGAGCTGTGGACACTAACGCTCGAGCCTGATGTCCAGACGGCGCCATCATCAACAATTTGTGGAAACATCATCAGACCCAAAAGGCAGATGGCATGGATGACAACGAGCAAGCATCTGAAATAGCTGACCACTTTCTTGCCGGAATTGACACCACTAGTGACACGCTAATGTTTCTAATCTGGTCTCTCTCTCAACCCAAGAACAGAGAATTCCAGGAAAAGCTGAGAAAGGAAATAGCTGATATTCCGCCAGAATCACTTAACCAGTATGGCTTCCCAAGTGCTGGTGTGAGCGACAAGTGCACTTATCTAAACGCCATCATCAAAGAGACATTGAGACTGTATGCGCCTCTGTCTGCCTCCGAACCGCGATCGATTCCGGCTGATTCAATTATTGATGGGTACAAAATCCCTTCATGGACTACCGTGGGAATGGCCCCGTATGCTCTCCACCGTAACTCTGACGTTTTCCCGGATCCCTTGACTTTCAATCCCGACAGATGGCTGGGTGCTCAGACTACCGAAATGAACCGATGGTTCTGGGCCTTTTCGAGCGGCGGGCGAATGTGCATCGGCATGCAGTAAGTGGCATTTACCCCATAATTCAATGGATGCTTTGTCACCTGCATTTTGATCTAGGGTAGGGGCTTCTTTTATTTGAAATGATGGGCTAATGTGTCAAAGTCTGGCAATGGCAGAGATGACGACACTCGCTGCAGCGATCTACCAAAAATACCAGACTTCCATTGCGCCTGGGTTTGAGGGAATCACTCCCGGAATCACTGCTCGATTTGAAGTCTTCTATGATGAGAGATTCCCCAAGATGCAGGTAGGCATCAGTACCACCCGATGTTAGGTTCGATAATATTGATCCCGGTACGTCATAGGAACACACTTGTCTCATAAAATTTGAGGCGCTCTAGCGTCAGTGGAGACAGCGGATATGCAGTGGAGGCAGTAGTGGAGATGGGATGCCTTAGATCCGAGATTGATGGGTCTCAAAATCGAGAATCAGACTTCACGTCTTGGCGGCTAAGAAGATGCAAGAGTTTTTGCCTTCTCTCAGATAGGATATTTGATGCATAATATGACATGTAGTGCATCAAAAACAAGTTGAAATATTGATATTGCTCCCAGAGGCGCTGGTTTACCACAACCAATGGTATACGACAGGGCAGTACGCGTTCGCATCTTGCAATTGACTGCCAGAATGAAGATGGCAAACCTCGGACCAAACATCCGATCCAGTATCTTGGCTCAATAGCAATTTCCCTTTGGCCCACATATCCCCTTTACAATGCAGTAAAAACTTTTTTTTTCTCCAGGAATCCGTGGCTTGTCCGCGTTGGCAGGGAGAGGAAAACTCTGCTAGCAGAATTTTCAGAGGCTGGTGTTTAAGCGAGGTGATTGCGGACCCACTCTTCCCTGTATAAAACACCATGAATCCCGCCGCAGTTTAGGATTTTTTTTTCTTTCTTCTTCACGTCGACAATACTTCAGTATGTGCACCCCTACTGGTGGCAATCCAGCCTTCCATCAACAGCCGCTAACCCCCCTTCCAGGAGAATCATTTCTATAGTATTCGACCTTCTCTTGGTTCCCTAAAAGAGCCACAGATCCCACCCTGGTTGATGAGTGTATATCCTCGATGCCCTAGAGTGAATACTTTTGGTCCTCTCGCTCTGTCCGCAAGGATGGCGGCATTGATCTCGTGTCTATGCTGTATAGAGAGTGGTTTTACTCTTGATGATCTCGACCCTGTTTGCGGTCTGCCTTCGGGCGCGCGCTCAGGGTGGGCATCGATGGACGTCTGACAGGCGTGTATTTTTTCCTTTTTCATTGCTATCTGAGGCTTGCCTTGGGAGTGAGGAAGAAGCTATTCAACCCTCACTTGAGTCGACATTGTACACACATTTCATGTGGCGGATACTAGTAAACAATGGGTAGAGTGCTTTGACATCTACAGCCTTGGCGACATTTTTTGATGGTCAACGAGAACAACTTGTATTGGTGCGGCTGAATGTACGTTTTCAAATTTGGCCACCATTGGATAAAATAAAATAAATAAATATAAGAATAACTTATTCAGGCCCTCGGAGAGTTGCACCCTCACTTGAGGACCGTAGATCTTTATAGCGTCGAGAGATCTCCGCTATCATTCGCCTGATTTTCTGTGCGGCGGAGAATTTGACGCCCAATGTATCAAACAATTCGATTGCCAGATCGAGATCATCGATAGCTCTTGTTTCCTTGAGGACTGTGATTAGATTATTGGGTTGAGCCGTGATAGAATATATGAGCGACAATGTTGAGGTGAACAGTGAAAGGAGATTCAGCCAGTTGTAAGCAAACTGTCGTTGCCGGTGCATATTGAATGCTTGGCGGAGAGACATGGATGCGGCATCCTCGAGGATCTTGACACGGTTGCGGTCCATGACTGGGAATAGAGGCGATGGCCGATAAATCATTGCGAGGTGGGTGTAGTAGTTGAAGTCGTACCAGCCTGTGGATAAATGGGGTACCTGATTATCGATGTCTGGAAGTGGGAACGGCATGTTCCGCCGCCAATCCAAGAGTTCCTTGTGCAGTGAGTGTAGTATTTGCTCTCGTTCTTGTTCGTTTAAATTGGCTGCTTGCCTATTTGAGTAAACCTGTCTCGCAATCTTTCCTGCCAATGTTCTGAGTGCCAGAATGTGCAACGGAACAGCCATTAAGGACGGCTGGAGAGAGTTTTGCGGTTTTATACTATCGGTTCCAATATATTCATCATCTGCATCTGCGAATGGCTGTGATAACTCAGTCAGTACATGAAGTGGTTCCACAAAGAAAAAACGGTGCATGATGGGTTTACACACTGGAACGTCGATATCGTCGTCATGGAGAGCAAATGGGCGGCCTAGTGCGATTGACACCACACTATGAACGAGTCAGTCGAATGAACAAGAATCGGCGACGCAAATCAAGGTGAAGAGCATTACTTACCGATCCATCATATAAATCGAGTAGAACACACGCTTGCGTCTCTGTTCTACGTCCACAGGTACGCCGATGTACGACGAAGACGTGTGTAGCCCCATCCCTAAAGCCAGCCTGGCAGCTAGGCCAACCAAAAACCATGTGTCTAAATCAATGTCAGAACCTAGCTCAGTACACCTCTTTAGGGGCAACTAACTTGGACCCAGCTGGTTAAAAAAGGAATATGAAACCTGCAGCATAATCACTTCTAAGGCGGCCTACTCGTTCATTAGTATCGTGACATTCTCATGTGGGTCAACTTAAAATCACCATTTCATTGTATGCCATCGCTGGTTCAAAATATTCAAGAGCCTTGTTATAGTACACCCTAGATTCTGACTCTTCCATTAATGACACGGAGGAATATGCTGTGGATCCGATTGCGAGGACCATCCATATTCTGAAGAAGCACAACGGAGACTGCGCTGCAAGATCTTGGGGGTTCTCTCTGACACGCTTAAGGGTCTCCATGAATTCTTTCTTCTGCAGGATAGGGTAAAGCGTGTGCGAATGCGCAAAGTAGAAGTTCACCAAGCGGTTTATGTGCGATTCGTCAGTTGGCAGATTTAGCCCGGCCATTGCATCGTCAGGTTCGATTATGTCCGCCAAGTAGACCTCGCCGAAAAGGATGGGATGAATTGATACAGACTCGCTCAAGCTCGTGAATAATGAAGAATTTATGAGGTCTGATGGCGAATTAAAGTCAAGCATGGGAGGGCCACCGCCATTGTCAGGCCCGTAGCTAAACACAAAGTCGGCCTTGTCTGGAGTTAGTCGTCGCAGGACTGTTTGTGTGAGCCTTGCAAACGAGAGACCAGAAGTTGACCCCAGATGCCTCTCGGCAGTGGCCTCGAGGGATAGCGTCTTGAGCTCCTCGACAAATGAAGGTGGATCTTGAAGAATTGAGTTCATTTGAGGTTCCTGGGAAAAATCGGCGATGCCGTCTGCGATGTTGGTTTCGTTCGCAGGCGGAAGTACGATGCATTCTTCAGTGGTTACGGAGAGGTCTGCTAAGCTGGAATCGACAAAAGGCTGGTCATTGTTGGATGCTATTTCTGCATCTGCGGGAGGTGAGATCTGCGCCTCTGCAGACCTCTGATTTTCCAATTCCTCCAGTTTTCTTTCTAAATTTCGTACATAGCTTCGGAAGCATTAGCGCAAGAGAAAAAAAAAGAATTCATCTAGCGAGTAACAGAAAGTAAAATGGCCTCAACGTACGCGATAGGATATGATGCAGTTTGGCTGTCATCGTCGAGAAAGCTGCACTTTACCCGAGCCGTCTGACAATTCCGACATGACGGCAATGCTCGGTCGCATCTCTTTTTCCTCTTGTGGCACCTCGCGCATGATAACCTGGCCTTTGCCGTGGCTAAAGGAGACGTCATGATTGCTTGGACCGGCCGTGCACAGTGTAGTAGGTGTGAGGGAGGGGGAAGAGGAGGCGCTGAGAGATTATTGCGCCCGGCCAACTTTATCACCTGGCCTCGTTATCTTGCGGGATCCAAACGGTACACAGATGCTTGATAGCTCATGTCCTTGGGAGCAGGGGCGGCCCCTTGTCTGTCCCAGCCAGTATTAGTGCTGAATCGATCTGACTTCCCCGCCTTTCTCCCCGCATTGTGGTGTCTGTTATCCTGGCCCGGACCGCCCTCGGATGCCAGATGTATTCTAGCATGTTACCCTGCGATTCCTTGTAGATCGAGTTCATCTGCCGGATTACGAATGCAAAACCTGTATTGGACAAAGGCTCACAACGGGCTAGGGCAGCATGAAGGGTGCTGTCGGTAGCCTTTATCCTACCGCCTCGCTTTTCCATCACGGCAATTAAGATGATAAAAATGTTGCCCAGTACTTTCAGCAAAATCTTGGCCTTTGTTTAATTAAAAATAAAGGCAAGGCTGCGTGAATTGGCCCTGGCAACATACAGCGTAGGTAGTTCTAGATACAACCGCGTCCCATTTCACCGCTACTGTTGCAACCGGAACCCAACCCTTCAAGATTTATGTCTCCACCACTGCAACTGCCTTGACCTCCACAATCATTCGGGGATCTGGCAACTCCCTCACCCCAATGGTTGCCCTGGCCGGAGCACTGGCACGATCTACAAAGACCTTGTTCCATTCTTCATTCATCCCAGCATACTGAGTCTTCATGTCCAAGATGTACACAACGGCGTCGATTACGTTATGAATACCCCCTTTCCCGTTTGAGGCGCCTTTAATTATGTCATCGATGTTTTTGAGAACAGCCGCTGTTTGCTTGTGAATGTCAAGCGTGTGCGTGCCGTCAGAATTCTCCGTGACACCTTCCCAGGTGCCATCTGGGCGGCAGCATGCGGTCCCAGATATATAAATGGTCTGGTGGGCTGAGGTTGGCGCGATGCGAGCCTGAGGGAATCGAGTAGGACCTTCAGGTATCTCGGGGTTGAGTAAGAATGCGCGGCCGTTTGGTGACATTGTCTAAAGAATAAAATGGAACCCGGAATAAATTAATGAGTGGCGGTTTGGATCAGTGGGCAAGAACGAGCTCTAGATTGGTTTACTCGCTTCTCACATTTCACACCACTTTTAAATAGTTACCAGGACTAAATGAGACCTACATTTATTGAGAAGCTAACCAGAGAATTGGATAAGTCCGAATGGAAAGAAAATGATTCCGCGAGGAGTCCGACTCAATTGCCGTGTTGTGGTGGGCGAGTTAGCCCCTTGTCGTTGATTGTCGGGGTGTCCGCCGTCGGACACATGAATCTGTCGGGAGATCCGACGCCGTCGCCGACGCCATGCCCCACGCAACGACAAGAAGTAATTCCATTCAACCCGGAGCAAAATATATCGGGCATCATAATTATTAAGCGGTGTGCAACTAGACGGATAAAATCGGGGGAAGAAAACGAGAGAGGTGCAATTGGCGGGACAGCAAAGAGCGGTCCGACTGTCCCATATCCAATGAGCCGCAAGATATCTGGTCGAAAAGAATTCTAGAGTAAAGTTTCACAATGATTCTCACAAGGCATTTCCCTCAAAAATTTATAATTATAGTCTTGGGTGATTTCTATGTCTATGTAGGGCTTATTATGTCATAACGGTGCCAATTTATTCTGCTCAGCAGCTCTAGACACCTACTAAGAACCGATCTCAGTACATGCAAGAGTAACGACCCAATGCACAATTCCCTGGCTGGAACGAGGCATGTGCAGCATCCCACCCAGATTCCATGCGTCCAATGGATAATGCATCCAGTCTCACTTTATTGATCTCTGCCATCTTGTCCTTATCCTCGGGTAAAAGTCCGCGCATCCTCAATACTTCCTCTGGCGGGACAGTGCGTCTATTATTCTTAAAAACATATCTGCCTACTGATGAAGCAAAGACAGACTTCAGGGTATCCTTCTTTTCTATCTCTTCAACATTGCTTACCTTCACACCAGGTTGCATGGCGAATTCCTGCGGCCAAAACTTGTCTGCATCAACAAAGTGAGTGATTAGGTAAAGCCATTTGTCGTCCCAAGACAAAATCCTTGTCCACAGCTCATATTTCTGATACGGTCTAATTTCATTTTTCCAGTTACAAGATGCGGCACTTAGTACTATGTTGCGGTTTTTCGATCCAGGGAATGGGTTGTAAAGCGTCCCGAAGAGAGCCAAGAGGAAATTGCCCCGGGCCATATCCATGTCAGTAAAATAAGTTGAATTGGATTTGTGTAGGTTATAATCGCATTCTAATGCAGGAGCACGTGTAATACTGATAGTAGGAAGAAAAAGAAATCTCGGGGAGAGATATTTTTTCGCAGCTGGATCGGTCAGACGACGAAAGAAGATGCGAATGGAGCGAAGCTTTATTGCAGTTAGTTGCGTGTCTGAAATTGAATAGAAAACGTACCCACCAACCAAATGAAGTGCAAGCTTTTGAAGTTCATCAATGCAAAAGTAATCAATATTGCCCTTAGACTCAATATGCTTTTGAGGTTAATTTTGTGCATATCCAAGGAATTTGACATCATATTGGTGAGTGTATGATGCCAATATCGGTAAAATCTAGGAATCCAAAAGATAGTAAAGCTGTATTTTGCTTCTTTGGCCACCAATCCTCGCGTGAGAGTTTGAGGAATGAATTCTTTTCCCATATTGAGAGCGAATACACCAACGCGCGATAGCTTCCCTCTGTTAATCAGATGAACCAATTAACGAGCTGGGTTTTAGTCTTCACAATGGGAGAGTAAAAAAAATCAGTCAGAAAAAACTCTTGTGAATGCAGAGTTTGGCTCGTTTGCGTTTGCTCTTCGGGCATACAATGAATCAATAAGAGAATGAGCCTTCTGCTAAAATGCACCTTCCATCTTTATATGAAGGAATGATAAATGAGGCGAGCCTAATGGGCCGAAAAAACCATCTATAACGATCATTTCATGTTTCTTGGCATATGTATTTGCTATGCAACCTGATCTGGTTCGCGT
This sequence comes from Calonectria naviculata, assembly GCA_003031705.1. Classification (NCBI taxonomy): domain Eukaryota; kingdom Fungi; phylum Ascomycota; class Sordariomycetes; order Hypocreales; family Nectriaceae; genus Calonectria; species Calonectria naviculata. Next base: position 13,338 of record NAGG01000278.1, read on the forward strand.
GACCAACAGTCACGAACATTTGTTGGTAGCATGGGAGTATGGGGCCCCACCCGGTTTGGTAGACACGCATCAAAACCACATGTTATTACGAACCCCATTTCGTCTAATCCCTAGTTTGAAACTCGAGAAGGACGATTGAGGGAGATTTGTTTAGAGTTCGAACGAAACTATAGAGGCGCGCGATCACGAGATTTGGGGTTTCACCTCGGCTTCTTGTGGGTCGCACCATCATTAGCCTAATCACCGAGGTCATCTGTGATGGTGCACAACTTCACATCTCGTCTGGCCTTCCTCGGCGAAATAATTCTTGGGCCTGCGTGGATCTTTCACTGCCGGAACCGAGCGACGTGTATTGTAATAGGGCACCCAACGACGACAGCGCCGCGCGCAGGTGTCTTGGGTGGACGATGTCCTCCATGCAGACCCGCTCATCAAGGCGCGCCCATGTCGCATGCAAAGCCTGCCATCAGCGCAAGGTGAGGTGCACCATCGCCTTGTCAGGCCCGCCATGCGCAAATTGTACCATCGACGGTATTGAATGTGAGGCATGGACGCGTAAACGGCGCAGGTAATATCACATTTGTATGTTTCAGAAAAAGGCAAAGCTGACTCGCCGAAGGAACCCGGCACTATTGGTCTCATCACCATGTACCACCGAGAGGAACGACAAGATACCGCCAGTCTCACAAACGCCATTGGGAAAGGCAGGAGAATCTGCTCCTGGTTCTCATGACTCCCAAATTGCAGAGGCACGCCAGGAAAGTTTCGCCGCACACGATCCCGCACCATTGCTAGGCGATGGCTCTGGATATTCATCACTTGATGGTGCACGCGCACCCGTTCAGCGGATTGAAACAGCAGGCATAGGCCCATCAGTTAGTAAGGCTACTGATATAGAGAAGTTTGCTTCTCCTGAAGCTATTCTGCCCCGGGCCACACATACCAAGGGCTCGCCGGCGCCATCTCAAGAAACATCTGCCTATGCAGACAGCCTGGAGCAGAGTGATTGTTCGTCCATGGGTGTCCCGTTCTATCCAGGTAAGCTTCCTACTTTTTGGCTTCACGCGAAGAGATTTGGGTATCACACCATCAGTCTTACTAACATTTTGTGGCAGGCGACAAGCGGGGTCCAGCTTTTGTGATTGACATCTGTGAACCTCATAGGTCTACTAAAAGCAACCATTCATTTGTCTCCACGCCTTCTATCGAACTTCTGAAACCAGAAGATGTAGAATATCTTCGGATAAAGGGCGCATTTTCTTTGCCTCCATTTCACATCCGAGAAGCGCTTATCCAATGTTACTTTCATCATGTCAATCCCTTTGCACCCATCATTGACGCATGTGACTTCATTCCCAAGTATGAAAAGGGACAAGTTAGTTTGCTATTACTATGGAGCATGTTCTTAGCAGCGGCTAGTGTATGTTGCCCTCTAGAATATTCAAGGGCTAGTGGACTGATTGTGTGACTCTAGTTTGTGAACGAAGCAATGCTCTCTGATGAAACTTACCCAACAAGACTGATGTTGAAGCGTGCAGCATATCAGAGAGCGAAGGTGAGTCTCATACAATGAGCTATCACTGGAAATAAATGCTGAATTAAATCGAGACGCTCTACGATATGGACTATGAAAGAGAGAAGATTACTCTGATCCAATCTGTTTTTCTGTTGAGCCACTGGTACTCTAATACAGAAGACCGAACAGGGCCATGGTACTGGAACGGAATAGCAATCAGTTTGTCTCACACTATTGGATTGCATATGCTAACAGATGCGGCTTGTCGGGGTATGAAGCCAGTCTGGCGTCGCCTCTGGTGGTGCATCTATTGCCGGGAAGTCTGGCTGGTTCTTGGCCAAGGCAGGCCACTTCGGATTTCCCTCGAAGACGTTTTCACCCCTGTACCAGAAATAACTGACAACGAGATACCTCACTCAGAGGATATCGCCAAGCAATGTCAAAAATATTCTCCAACAGATCTGGCAAGCCTGTCCGAGGTCTGGGTCCGATTCGTGAAGGTAACTCGGGCCTTGGGATCCATCTTAAACACCAGTCATAAGGCAAAAGGGGCGGCACAATTGATATCAGATCTCGAGAACTCGGAAAGAGAAATTCGCGCTTTGTACGTTGTACCAAGCAACCCTAACCGAGACCGCGTCGTTGCGGCCCATTTATACCAATTTAAGATATACGTCCAGTACGTTTGTGGCAGATTGGAAAGGGTGGGTTTAAGCTGACAACTATGCAGAGCAACACTCATAGTCTTGTATCGGCCCTTCATAATGGAAGCCCCAAAAGATTTATCGCCAGCAGACCAATCTGCGTTAAGAGCTCTCGCATGTCAGAAGGCTCGAGCAGTGGCTTCGGAGGCCACTAGTGCAGTGAACTCTATGATGTCCGAAGATCTAATTGGACTTTGCCAAACCATAACGTACGCATATCAATGCTCTGGGACATGTATACCACATACTAACATATGTCCTAGTGTCCTTGCTCTTCTCCCGCCCATGCAGATTCACCTTCTCGAATCAACATCACCAAAACTAATGTCGCGTCAGATAGCTAAGCATAACCTTGCGCTCTGTATGCTTGCCATGGATGAGCTGAGGAAATCATTTCTCTCGGCTGATGCTCTTTTCAAACTGATTGAAAGAGCGAGAGAAAAGCTTGAAAGCACAGAGCATGCGCGAGAACGTGAAAGTTCATTGCCAACAGACCCAAATAACCTTGTGAATGACGAGCAAAACCCAAGTTCAAATTGGCCAGAGGAGTCGGATAGCTATTCATTGCCAACCTCAGGCATTCTTTCGGCATTTTGGACTCCGATAACGAACACGATGCCTAATGGTGATTACGGACCGACTTTGTACGTTGTCTTGCTCTACGAATCTCAAGATCTTCTATTTTCTAACTGATTCTAGTACTGATGCTTGGCTTGACATACAAAATTCAAATTGGCTGTGAATTCGGTACCACCCGGTGCAGCGGTCATGGCATAGGTGTGGGATTGTAGCTGTGCAGAGTATACTGAGCCGATAAAATCTTTGCCAAGAGTTCAATTTGGTGTCGTAAAGATGCCAAAATGTTGAAATAAAAGCCGTTGCAACGGTGGTATTTCTCCGTATCACATGTGTGGAGGGATAACGGCACAGATGCGGCAACGAACACCAACAACCGGAGGACTTTAGCCAAATAAAGATGACATTATCAAGCATTGAAACCCTTACCAAAAGATGAACTGAGCTGCAGAGTAAAGCAAGAATGAAGGTACTGGAAGGATTGCTGGATTTCGAGACGTGTGCCGCAGACGTTGTCTGTCGTTCAGGCTACATTAGCTGATGGGCCCGAGTACTAGAATGGTGCATTTTAGCGGAAGGTTCAAACATGGAGTTCTTAGCACCATATATTGGGTTAACCTGAATTATACCTTAATGCATTTTAATTTTATAAATCAGCATTGGCTTTTCATCTTCACTCTCAGCAATCAAACGCTTGAAGCGGCCGCCGCAGATCTGATAGCACACCAACAACCACACTCAACATTCACGGTGCACAAGTTGGCTTATTGATATCTAATGTTCGTTATCGGAACTTCATGGCTCGATATACTTCATTAATGAAATCCGCGTCACAGACAGAAACTTGATCTCGTACTTCACATCGAGCCCAAGTCACACAACATTCTCCGGACTACTACTGTAAGCTTGTATTTTGTTTTACCAACGACTTCTCCTCAAGACTAGAACCCTTCCCTAGCTGAAATCTGTGGGTCCAATCGCATACAGTCTATTAAGATGAACTGAAACTACGTTGGAAGCGTTCGTGTGATATCTAAGGCTAACCAATTGACACCGGATTGTGAGGGGGCGGGAAATGCATGGTTGGCCTCGGCACTTTGTGGGTCCCGCCACACTCTTTCACGTCACATCTCATGAGAAGCCAGAGGAGAACCCTTCCATGTTACCCCCATCCATTCTTATTTTATGTAAAATGTAAGAATAATCATATTACTATAGTCCAAGCGGGGTCGGGGCTTTGTTCTGCTGGCAGCTGATCCCGAGGTTTCAATCATATAAGGAAACTAGCCTCGGGTGGCTCACCATTGACTCTGGTGTCTACATAAATTGAGGATTCTACATCTTCAAGCAGCCGAGGACATCCAAATAAACTTCGTATCTTTAAATTATCAGATATCAGAAACTTTGCCCTTGGCCTTCAATATGTCCCATATTACCTCACCATCTTCGTATGCCTCGTTACCATTTAAAGACATCGTAGTCACTCATGTGCCTGCTGATTCTCCCGTGGCAACGCAAGTCCTCATCGCAGCCTTTAATCGGCCAGAAAAGTACAATGCTGTGACTGGTAACCTACTTACTGAACTTGAGAACTTCTATAATCTCGTTAGCGTGGATGATCGGGTGCGCGCCATTGTCCTTACAGGCACCGGCCGGGCATTCTGCGCTGGCGCTGATCTTTCCATTGGATTTGGCGGGTTATTGGTTCACAAAGAAAGCGAGGAATCCGCGAGAAGATTCAGAGACCAGTAAATCCAACCATCAGCCATATTTACCTAGGAAAATCCACTAACAGTGTTAGGGGAGGCCGTGTTGCCTTGATCATCTCAAGATGCATCAAGCCAACAATTGTTGCAATCAACGGGCCTGCTGCCGGAGTAGGGCTTACACTCACCCTGCCTGCAACTATTCGTGTGGCTTGGTCTGGGGCTAAAGTCGGGTTTCCGTTCTCGCGACGGGGTCTGACTCTTGAATCCTGCAGCGCATTCTATTTGCCACGCCTAGTTGGTCTGTCAAATGCAATGCATCTCACTACAACCGGCTCCACCTATCTTGCTTCGGATTTCCTTGTCAATGGCCTGTTCTCCAAGCTACTGCCAACACCGGAGGAGACCGTCCATTATGCGACCACTTTGGCAACAGAAATCGCAGAAAACACATCACTGACAAGCACGAAGCTCATGCGGGATATGATGGTTTATTGTCCGAGTACTCCAGAAGAAACCCATATCCTCGACTCCAGGGTATTCCTTGCTACTGTTGGCACGCCAGACAATGTTGAAGGTATTAAGAGTTTCGTGAAGAAGCAAAAGCCGAATTTTGGTGGCACCATCGATGAAAAGCAGTTTGCATTTTGGCCCTGGTGGGATGCATACATGGACGGCGGTGATGACCTCGAGGAGCACGGCAAAGCCAAAATTTGAGGATTCTATTATGAAGACAAATTAAGTTTGTATCACGCACAATATTAAATAGGCATCCGAATCAATTAGCTCCATTTTGGTTCTAATTGAGAAAGGCTATCATAGCTGATGGAGCTTTTGGTCTGAAAAGACGCATACGTGTATAACATTTAGGAGACGGTTGATACAAAAGCCAACGTAGCTACCGGATATGGACAGCTATAAGGGACCAAGCTAAGACCATCTCATTGCATAAAACAATGACTTCAATGCGGTCATCATAGTTTGCGACCATGAATCCTTAAAATTAGCACCTAAGCATAGCCACACGATCATATCTCGGTTTCCCCTCGACCTTGCCTACTGCTACCGCGATCCTTTCTTTATTCGAATCACTAACCCACTTAAGAGGCCCAGCGGGTATTGTACTGAACGGAGACACAAAAGTAAGGGCCTGGAGCAATCCATCATCAAGACCGGGTTTCATGCTTGTTTCCCAATCAAATTTGCCACCATTTTCTAGAGGAATCGACTCTACGCCCATGACAGCTTGAAGAGTTGAAGTGTCATTCGGCATCACAAAGACAATCTTTGAAGCTGTTCTTGGATCTAGCCACTTTTTCGCGAAAGCCCATAACTTATCGCAATACGAGGGTGCATTAATGATCTGTCGAATGTCATTAGTTTGTCCAAGTTTAGACCGAATTGCCTCTTGAATGAAGGTTTTGAGGCTTGTGGACTCACATAGACTCTGTCAATAACTTCAGGATAGCATGTTTCAAGAAGACCGGTCAGGTCCGCAGCAAAGCTCTTGATGCGCCATAAAAACTTCCAACCTAAAACCTTAAAATTGACCACATATACTGACCCTGTCACAGGTTCATCGAGACTCGGCCTATCTTTCATTTTAGAACAAAGAGGTATGGCGAACCTAGTCAAATATTCACTAGAGAGAATGAATTTCTTTATGGCGCCGGATGTAGGCTTTCCATCAACCGAGCTCGCGCCGCTTGAAAACAGGTGCCTCTCCTGGTTATACTTATCAATACTTTCCATATCCAAATTTGTGACATCGAAGTGGCAAATAGGAAACCCGCGCTTGTCACGATATCCATACCATCGAGGAACCTAGTGTTGTTGATTGTTATTAGCATGAATAGAAGGAGCTAGACCTGGACGGTTCCTACCGCTGGCTGTCCATACTCGAATTCCTGCAGTTCGATATTCTCATACAAACTAGCCACTTTGACAGCATTTTTGACATCCCAAGACTGTTGAAATTGCCTGAGTGCACCGTTTATGTTGAATGAACGTGCTCGAAAAAATCGGCTATATATACTTTAGCATACATTTTATTGTTGTTGTAGCACATAGGCTGAAGCGCACAATAGAGTCACCTCGTCATTGATGCCATCGCAAACATCGTTGTCATTTAGACCTTGGATTCTTTCATAGCCTAGTTCCTTGCAAACTTCGATGAACTTTTGAAAAAGAGCATATTGATCATTTGTTAGTCCAAAGGAGACTAACCCTGGCGGATCCGACGTCATTTTGAGGTTGTCTGGTGGGAGGTAAATCGAAGCTGTACGACGACGGCGGGCCAAGAGGATTTTTAAATAATTCTAGCTTTCCTGTAATTTGTTTCGCATAATGGAGAGAATTTTCACAGTCACATGCGCTTCGTCGTATATAGAGTGTGATGACCAAGAAAATAACCGCAGCAGTCGGTATCGCTCACACGCACACTGTATTTTGTATTTATGTGCTGTGACGAGGGACCTCAACAAAATCATCAAAAGTAAGACACCGGGAATCAAAAATTCTTCCACCATCACAAACACACCAAAGAAACACGCAATATTTAGGAAATAAACTCTGTCGGGATCCATATCTTGTTGAAGGCTCAATTGTTTCAGCTCTTCATATCCCTGATTCTGCCCCATTGAAGCTCCCGAACCATCCCCGACGTCATGGCTTAGGATGAGGCTTCAATCATTTCATATTTTAAACTGCTATGATTTGTGAAGAGAAATGCTAGACGAGTCTCAATTAGCACAAGGCTTGCCCTTTATGGCAATTCCTTAATCCGGCCGTTCAAATATCAACTTCTGTGGGTGAAGGTGGAGATGTAACAAATCGGGTTGGTAGTGTAAAGCAATGCAGCCTGTCCTACAACCCACAATTCGTCGGACATTCCGATGCATGCAACCTAGCAGTTCGGACTGTGGTGTTTGCCTTACATGGATAGATTTTAGCCGAATCTTCATATGAAAAATGCTCACAAATATTGGTCAACTCATTTCGAGATTGACTGGCGGAAGTATTCTTTTGTTTGCGGCTCTTGCTGACCAGATTCCACGATTCAAATCATTAGAGCCAACCGAGTCTACCCGCTTCATTAGTTCATGCAACCACATTCTAACCAGATTTCTTAAAATCATTCTGGATTAATATTTCCGCAAGAAATTTATTTCCATTCAATTAATTGGCCATAACAGATATGCGCGTCTTCACATCGAAACCTGCAACTGACTCGCCATCGAGAGACAAAGAATCCACTGGGAGAAGCCAGTTCGATACCAATAGTAGTACAATTCCGGATGAAGCAAACCGAAAAACACCAAACGATGTGATGGATACAAGTCCCACTGTTTCTAATCACAGAGATAATGATCTTATAACATACCCAGAAGGAGGATTCACTGCATGGGCGGTGGTTCTGGGGAGTTGGATGGCATTGTTCAGCTCCATGTCATTTATGAACTGTTCTGGGATTTTTCAAGCTCAATTTTTGCATGACCAACTTCAAGATTCTAGCACCACTGAAGTGGGTTGGATTTTTGGTGTATACAACGGACTCACCTTCTTGCTCGGAATTCTGGCAGGCCCGATCTTTGACGCAAAAGGGCCACGAGCTCTCATCTGTTGCGGAGGTGTGACTACCGTTCTGTATCTGTTTCTATTGAGCTTCTGTCAGAAGTATTGGCATTTCATGATGGTGTTTGGGGTTTTGGGAGGACTGAGCCTCTCGCTTGTTTTTGGCCCATCAATTTCGATTGTCGCACACTACTTCCACAGAAGGAGGGGGCTTGCCACTGGAATCGCGTCATCAGGTGGTGCTGTCGGTGGTATCGTATTTCCTCTTATGTTGCAGAAGCTTTTCTCATCTATTGGCTTCGCATGGGCCGTCCGAGTTGCAACCCTCGTATGCTTGGTCACTTTTACTATCGCGATTATCCTCATTCGACCTCGGTTTACGCCCAAACCTCTATCTCTTACGACAATTCGACCTAACCCTATGATATTTCTCAACGGGGCTTTGACATTGACAAGTCTGGGTGTTTTCTTCTTGGAATGGGGACTGTTCATCCCAATCTCTTATCTGGTATCTTACTCGCTAGATCATCACCATAGCTCTAGTTTCTCATACATGTTGCTTTCCCTAATCAACGCGGCAGGGATATTTGGTCGCTGGATTCCAGGTTACTCTGCTGATAGATTTGGGAGATTCAACATACTCATTCTCGCAGTTCTTGGTTGCGCCGTATGTAGCGCATGTTTCTGGCTATCAGCAGCATCCAGCCGCCTACTGCTAGTCATATATACTTTGACATTTGGCTTCTTTAGTGGAAGTACTGTGAGCTTGGCCCCAGTTTGTGTTGGTCAGCTGTGTGGGATTGAATCTTATGGGCGTTACTATGCTACGGCATATGTTCTAGTCAGTATCAGGTCAGTTTGAAGCCCACCTTGTTTGAGTCCTCAAAGTGCTTACTTGCGACCTTACTGCAGCACATTCACAGCTACGCCACTGGGAGGTGAAATACTGTACAATACCGACAATAGATACTGGGGGTTGATTTTATTTTCGATTGCAAGCTACATCGCAAGTTTTATCACTCTAGTTGCAGCCAAAATTGTTTCTCGTGGCACCAAGAGCCTATGGGCAGTTTTCTAAGTTTACATTGTAGATTAATGGATTGAGATTAACAAACAAACATAGAGCACCAATTGTACGTGTAAATTCGACACTTTGATTAAGATACTGTTGTTATGTGTATAGATTCGATAGGAATGTTGCTAGAGAGGTATCGATTATGAGTACAGCATTCTTTCGGCATTTGGTCCCATTTCTGGGTGTCTTGGGTCTCACGTATCATGATAATATCAAAACTGAAGAAATTTAAAATTTAAAACAAAGTAAAAACTATCTGGTAGCTAGATTACATCTTTGGGCGACTATTTGGTACCGGTGGCGCCAGTTTTGGTGAGGGATATGCAAGTCTGGAAGCCGAGTCGACAAGCTGCTCTGATGGTGGGACCCAAAGGGCGGGGTTTTTCTCAAAGAAGTGACTTGCTCTAACCATTACACTGACTGATTCCGCCGGCATGATAGGAAAGTCTTCTGGTCGAGGGAAATGGGTGATGCCGAATTGAACGAAACATACAATGTCTGTGTTTTCAATGGAGCCATCGCGTGCCACCCATTCGGTAATTGTTTCATTGTCCGGATGAGGGTCGCCTGTGGACTGGCAGACATACGAGCCAGCGGGAAACCGTTCATGTTCAACATATGGCAAAACCCAGAGCGACTTTTTGGCAAATGCGCCCCGTTTCGCCATAACACTACCGTCATTCGCCAGCAACGCGGGACACGAGCTGTTGACAATTTTGTATGCCACGGGCTTCTTCGTCACCTTGTTTATCCGGTTGGGGTTAATGATGTCCCAAGATCGACTGGTCTCATGGCAGTATTCAGATGCGCCCTCCTTTGCCGTGCGTAACAGAGTCTTTTTTGCAAGAAACCCATTGCCATAACGGTTCGTGGCAGCACCAGCAGGCTCATCCGATCGCACAGCATCGCTTTGGAGCACGCTATTGTTGGGGCCATCAATTTCTGGGTCAATACGCAAGGAAAAGATATGTTGATGATTGTGCGCGTCAATGCCCTTTGCCACCTCAGTACCATACGGAGCAGCTTGCTCAGTTGGGTGGAGGCAGTATGTGTTCAGCATACCAGTGAGCTTCATTTCTAGCGTGTAGGTTCCATCAAGTGAAAACTTGTGATAGAATGCATACTCGTAGTTGGCCGCAGTTAAAACCTGTGATATGATGAGATTGCGGTCTCGGGCGGATACTACCCGATTATCTCGGAAATCGGTGTGTTTGTACAAAAGACCATTATCCTCTTCATGGATGCAGACAGCATTCTCAATAACCATAGGCTCGCCATCTCCTGCAGCCATGGTAGCATCCAGATAATGGATAGCGCCTTTGCAATCACACCCGAGCTTGAGCGAGTTGGTCATATATCCAGCACCATACTCTCCGATATCGAAAGCGTGCTTGCGATGGTGTGGTTGCTCTGGGTTTCCGTAGGGTACAAACATTTCGACTACACTCAGCTTGTTGAAAATCATGCGTTCGCGGTTCTCGTACGGATCGCGTATGCGCACGTCAGAGAGTACAAGCCCTTCCCGGAAATTGAAGCCGACATGCATCTTTAACCCGGCCCATTCGATCTCGTTGCCGTTCATGCGAAATGAAACACCTTGAGGCTGACTGATGTTGATTGGTTTCAAGACATCATTTTTATAATTCGCACCGACAAACTCAGGGAGATAGTTGTGCTGTGCCCTTGGAAATGGTGTTCTTTCGCCGTTGACAGTACGGACATCCACTGCGAGAATCTCCTCTGTCTCAGTATCAGCGATGACTGTAAAGTCAAGAGGATGAGCATATTGGTTGTCCAGTGGGGTTTCTCGATAATACGGCAGCGCCTGCTGCAATCTTCTCTCAAATCCCCATCGCTCTTCCACACCAATGGCCCACCCATCAAAGTAGACTTTTGACATGTCTGTAATTCCAATTCCCCGGCACGCCTCGATTACAGCTGGGTGATCTCTCGCAATTCTCTCAATGAGATCGAGATCCTCCAAAGTGAGAATTGGCATTACATCTTTCAAATCGCGCCATGACTCGACCTTTCCTAGAGCGAGGTTCACAATGACCTCAGACACCTGTTGAGTCTTTCGAGCAATAATAATTGCTAGAGATCTTCTGGTGGGTCTTGGGCCGTTAGAATCTCTGTAAGATCGATAATCTGCCTTGCTAGGTTCCAGAAGCGAGATGCTGTTGAACTTAACGACGCCTGTTGAAGACGCTGCACGCACCAATGAGGCGGTTGTCCTGATCTCGCCGGCAGACAAGGGATCTGGTACTGGAATTAGATGATAACTAATAGGATAACATGGTAGTATAATAGTCACCTAGAGGGTGTGTCGCAACCCCTGAAATGGAGCTGGCACCTGTTTGCCGAGAAGTGCAGCACCCGTCGTTTGATTGCTGTGAAGCCATGGTTTTGTCCAAGACAGAGATGATGCCTGATCAGCAATTGGTGTGAATCTCAGCGTGGTCTTCATAGCTTAAGTATTAAATATGGATGCCGTCATAGAATTTGTATTTGGCTACTCAATAATGCGGGGTGGGAGAGGAATTGACTTTTTCATTCGGACCGCCCGATCGTGTCATGGTGAGTTTGTTCTTTAGCATCCACACTTCGCTGCCACGCTACATGAAACCGGTACTAGCGGGAGACGCCATTTCGGACCTTCCGTCAAATTTATTTTTGACGAATAAATGCTTTTAGGGACTATTACAAATGAGATCTCACTGGAGTATGATGATTGGTGAGTTGCTGTTTTTGGTCACGCGACCACTGTCCAATTGTGCAAGCTGAAAACATAGCACCAAAGTATCTCAGCCATAGAGTTTTTTATTTCTGGCTTAAGTGGCAGCCTTTATTCGTCTTTTGTCCGTCGATGGGGTTACATCACTTCTATCAGCTCTTTCACTCCGGATATTCAGCCTGATTATCAATCAAGACGTGAATATTTTTAGAGCAGCCCTCAGCTATCCTCAGTACGGAGCGACCTTTCAATCAAACTCCCTAACTTGCTAATTCGATACGTTTATTCACCAAAGTATTAGAATCAGTTACTTAATTTATAGTCCATGCCGAGCAAGAGAATGCTGTGGCTCAGAATAATGATATGTTCACTTAAAAAGTCTTTGTGATTATCTCTATCATATCCCAACGCCGGCTCCTTCCATTGACATGTTGCTATTTTTCATTGGGAACGGTTATCCTTCAAAATTTGATTAAAATGATATTCATTAACTCAGTTTATAGAGCGGTCGCCCTTTTAGCATCGGCGTGAGTGGATGGGCTTTTTTTCGCAAATGCATACGAAAAGTCCTCGCAGCTTATTTGTCCGCCGATGGTCTCACTACCAGCGCCTCGGATATCAGGGATATTCCTCGCTTAATAGGTGAGTAAATTTGGAAATCCCGCTTCGTATTATGAATTACCAGGACCGGGCTGTGTTAGAAGGGTCGAAGTAGTTGATCTCGGAGTATCCTAATGAGGTTAGTGCTCCTAGCATAATGACGATCGATGCCATAGGCCAACGTCATGGGAGGCGATTGAAAAGGGATTGTTGTTGTAGTATAAAATATAGTAGTAACATACAAAATATTTCAATTGCAATATTGACGCTCATTCATGATGTTCCTTTCGGTTGTCTTTGTTGCGACCCTTGCGTGGAGCGGATGGCTTGTCCAGACAGCATCCGCGAACGATTGCAAATGTGTACGTGCTTCTAATCTCCAACTCATTTTTGTTAGTTCTTGGTCCTTTTAACACGATCTAGTCTCACTTGGATTCTTGTTGGCCATCCGAAGATGACTGGGCTTCACTTAATGCGACGTTGGATGGGCGTCTGATTCGCTTTGTCCCTCCAGCCTCCGTCTGTTATCCTTCCGAGCCTAGCTATAACACTACTGTGTGCCAGTTGACGCTTAAAGAATGGAGCTCATCCCGTTTTCATTCGAGTAACCCAGCAAGCGTCCCTTCGCCTTGGACAAATGGGAGTTGCGTCCCAATTTACCCAAATGGAACCAGCATATCCGGAGATTCCCACGCCGGGGAGAGAGGATGTTCCATTGGTGCACTTCCCATATATGTCGTCAATGCCAGTGAAACAAGTCATATCCAGACGGCGATCAAGTATGCGACAGAGCGGAATTTGAGGCTAACTATCAAGAACACTGGTCATGATGGATCGGGAAGGTAAATGGTACCAACTGCATACCATATTATTCGGCCAGGCTAATGATAAGTAGAAACACAGGCTTTAGCAGCTTATCGTATGTCTTTATCATCAAAGCTTCTTAATCAGAACTATCACTAATACATGGTACTTCACAGCATCTGGACTCACAATATCAAAGGCATTAAGTTTCAACGAGATTGGCATCCCACCGCATGCAATGGCTCCTGCAAGAACACGGCACCTCAGTGGGCAGCCACTATTGGGGCAGGGACTCAGGATGGTGAACTTTTTAATGCTCTGTCTAAATATAATGCCACAGCAGTTGGTGGTACTAACATGGTAAAATGCCCTTATTCTGAATTATAATATATCTAACCTAACCATTTCGGCAGGACGTCGGCGTTGTTGGGTGGGCTACTGGAGGTGGTCATGGATACATGACCGGACGGTACGGTATGGGTGCAGACAACATTCTGGAAGCGGTACTCGTCACAGCAAAGGGCAAGGTGCTTACTGTGAATGAATACCAGAATGAAGACCTCTTCTGGGCCATACGCGGGGGAGGCGGCGGTACCTTTGGTATCATTACCAGCATCACAGTGAAGGCATATCCAATGCCTTCAATGATAATGGCAGGCATCAGTGTCACTGCCAAAAACGGCACTACAACCAAGGCTTGGTATCAGCTTATTGCGAAAATGCACTCACTATTCCCAGAAATTCAAGATAAAGGTATTTCTGGATACTACACCATGGGTGGCGCGCCCAGTAGCCAGACACTGACACTTAGCGGATCACTCTTCCTGTGGGATGGCTCCAACGCCACCTTTGCGGAAATCATGGGCCCAGTTCAGCAACTCCTAGACGCGTCGAATGACTCAGTCATCCACTCCATCAATCCTGTGCCCATCCCCTCGTTCGACTACCTGGTCCAGAACATTCCGCCTTTAGAGCACGTGGGTTTGGATACCGGCATCTCTGCTTCCCGCCTGATTACCAAACATGTCGTGACCGAGAACTTGGACGAGTTTGCAAAAACTCTAGAAAGGATTGGCCCCCAAGCGGTTGCACCTTCAGTTAGTGCAAATAGATCCGGCTCATTCACGCGCATGCGGACAAGCTAACACATGGGCAGGACGGGATTCCCAATGTTTCTATATCAGGGACTCTGACTATCAGCAGAAAACCAGTCAACAATGCGCTTAATCCGGCTTGGCGAAATGCGGTTGTGCACCTCATTCTTTCACAATCTTGGAAGGATTCGCTGCCCAAGACCAAAGTGGAGGCTATTGTCAAAGAGATGACTTACAACAAATTGAATCAGCTTTGGCAGTTGGACCCTAGCTCAGGAGCCTACCTGAATGAGGTAAGAAAATTCTAGAGTTCCCACGGTGCATGAAGTGGTAATTGGAGCTAATGAATGATTCCCAGGCCAATGTGTTTGAACCTGGCTGGCAGTTTTCCTTTTTTGGGGTACACTACCCTCGACTCCGCGCCATCAAGAATAAGTATGATCCGGAAGGTGTATTCTGGTGTCCCAAGTGTGTCGGAAGCGAGGACTGGCTACAGCAACAAGATGGTCGCCTTTGCAAGTCCTACGATCCTTTTTCGATCTGATTTGGGATAAATGAGTCTGGAATTTCGCCTACGACATCTCAGAACCAATCCCAGATTGGTGCTGCAATTATTCTCGCAGAATTAGGCCTTCAAATAGTTTTTATTATTTTCCTTCAAAGATCAGTTTAGGGAGATATCCACATCCCTTTGCTGCATGGTTCAGTTAAAAGATAATTCATTATCACCGTCATGGGCTGAATCAAGTAGATGAGAGTCGGTCCATGCTGATACTGAAGAGCCTCTTCGCCATCGTAGCCGTATCCAATCAAAGTGCAGCAAATTTCCGGATAATCTAATTATCTTGGCATTCAGCCAGATTTTGTGGGGTTGAAGCACGAAAGCTTTAACCTCGAGCACAACAAGGGATATCACCCGCCTGATGAAGCGATTACCAAGTAAATATGCTTAAAATGAATGGGCACGACTAAATCCAAAGAAAAAAAGCCTTATCCGAGTACTTCTGGGCGGAAAAGAAGTACACCTTTATCCCTTGGCATTTCTCATCTAGCCATTGTCTATTATGTGCAAATGCATTCGTCAATCGGCGCCTTTACGACCCAAGTCAGAATACTAAGCGTCCAAGCCTTTTACAATAGTCGCTACCGATGCGATAATTAATTAATATTTTTCTACCCCTGATATAAATAACAGTAAACAGGCTCTGGCAGGTTAATGCAGCCTCGAAAACCCTTGCACGGTGCTGTTGCTGCCCCGTTGATGTTTTCCAAGCTTTGACCAAGAACCTGAGAAACTCTACAGAGTGGGTTCGTATTCTTATCCAACCAGAAGTTTACGAACCAACGGCAAGTAATTTATCTACAGAAAACGGTGTCCAAGTGCCGTAAAGGTTTCCGCCCGTGGGCCGACGGTGCTTAATGACAGCTTCGTTAAGTGGGTGGCATTTAGGGATATAAGGAGGCTCTTTGATGGACAACTCAGAAAATAATCACCAGATCAATTCAATCAACATTCAACTTTCCTTCTCACCACTACCTTCTCACCACTTTCTTTGAACGCAATTCAGTCATTTCATAATGCGGGGGTTCATTCATCGCATGCTCTTTGCTGGAGCCCTGGGCTCTTTGGCATCTGCAGAGTCGCATCCCCTGGATACACCAGACCAACGGAAGCTTGACAGCCTTGCTATCAAACTCCATGGGAAATACCCTTACGACGATCTCATCTTGGAAGCTCAGCGGGTATATTCGGCGACAGCAGAACAACATGGATACGACGTCAATTCCCCAGCTCTGCAAAAAACCCTCGACGTTGCTGTGGAGGAGCTTGCGTTTGCAAGCATGCAGAGAGCTGTCAACACCAATCCAGCAAATCCAATGGCATATTCCTATATTAACCCTCCTCGGAAGAACGTTCCCGGAGGACGGTTTGCCTATGAGAACCCGGATGCTGTCTATCTCGGTATGCCTGTAAATGTCTCTGGAGCCTACGTCCTTCACGGCCAGCGAGCATCTGGCGGGGTAGCTGATGCGACCTACTCTTTGCAACAAGACCTGACCAATACGCCCGGCATCTTTGTTGTAAGCAATGAGCAACTGGTTCTGCAAGATGATAATTCCTACACCATCACTATCAACTCATCGACTTCTGAGTCTGTTAACCACATTGAACTCGATTCCCGTGGGGGCGTCGTTCACGCACGGAACAACATTGCCGATTGGAAATCTCAAGCCCCTGACTCTATGGATATTGAAGTCACGGAAATCGAATCACCTTCTGATGACCCCTCGGAGGATGAGATTATCGAAAAGGCGAGGCAAATCTTCAAGGCTTCCATTCCATCTTACGGGGAGCTTCTTTTGGGCAACATGACCTTGTCGCAGCCACAAAATGTCGTAAACTCCCCGATTCAATCCGACGATCAACTCACTCTCGCTACTCAAGCCAGTTCTTTCGCCCACTACAACTTGAGCCGCTCTGATGCCATGGTCATTAATATCGATCCAGGCTCTGCCACGTACTGGATTATCCCTACATACACTTTGTGGATGATCGGCGACCAGCCTCGAAACCAACTCGAATCTCTCAACAACGCTCAGTCTGCCGCAAACAAAAATGGCACATATACGTTTGTCCTTAGCGCTGCTGATCCGGGGGTTCATAACTGGCTCAAAGTCCGGGATGAGGGTGTCGGCACTCTCATGACTAGATTTCAGGGATTTCCAGCCTT
This sequence comes from Calonectria naviculata, assembly GCA_003031705.1. Taxonomy (NCBI): domain Eukaryota; kingdom Fungi; phylum Ascomycota; class Sordariomycetes; order Hypocreales; family Nectriaceae; genus Calonectria; species Calonectria naviculata. The sequence goes on from NAGG01000278.1 coordinate 30,452, forward strand.
CAACGACGGCGGCTCTCAGGTAAAGATATGGAGCCAAGTGGTACCCTTCGACCAGCTGGATGAGACTCTGCCTGGAGAAACCAAACACGTCACGAAGGCTGAACGAGATGCCCAACTCAAGGACAGAGCCGAGGGCTATGACAAACTTCGAGGTTTCTAAGTGTGTGCAATAAGTGCAATGTGAAGTTTTAAACTGGGTGGTTATTTCGACAGAGATGATGATATCTTGGGTAGCAGCAGCCAGGTCTTTACTTTAAAAGCAAACTAAAACTTTCTTCATAGAGGTTATTCTCAGTCAATCTAGAAAATCCATGATCTTTTCTTCACCATAAATAATTTGCCTTGATACTTGGAGCAAGCGACGTGAGAACGAGAAGTATCCAGAGTAAGAAGTGTAGTGTAAGTTGTAAATGATGTCATAGTAGTTACAATGCGCTCTGTTAGTAGCTGTGGCCGCGCGACGATCTATTCCACACTTTCCTTAGTGAATAATCCAAGATTCAAGAACCGATTGAGACAAAAATGCGCCCGATCGTAGTTGCGAGGAATATGTGAAAGCTGCACCTTACCTTTCATCTCAGACCAAGTCCCTTGAATAGTCTTCCTATTTTGATTGGCTGCTGCTGTGGTTGTTTGGCCAATTATGAGCGTGGAATATTTCTTGGGGCCTCCGAAGCGAACGAAATTCTCAGTCGGAGGATCCGATATGCGTCAACAGCGACCGGCATTTATCCATAAAAAAATCCGTGGCACGTCCTCGCAAGAAACATCGATAATCCACCAAAGAACCAAAACCACTTGCAACATTCATAACCGCAATCACAAATGGCCAGCGAAGACGAAGCCACTATTCAGCACCATGACATTCATGGCTTCACTTTCCAGAATGGAACCAACCTCCCCTCAGTTCGCCTTGCCTACCTTGACTTAAACAGCAATGCATCAAAAACAGCGTTAATAGTCACATGCTTTCGTGGTCGACTCCAATCCACTTTGAATTTTGCCGATGGCTCGCTTAAAGATTACCGGGTGGTTGTGGTGGCCCTGCTTGGAAATGGCGAATCGTCTAGCCCTTCCAATACTGCGGGGTTTCCAAGTGCAATTGATTATCGGGATTGCGTGGAGTTGCAAAAAGAACTTCTCACCACCGGCCTTGGACTCCAGAAGTTGGATGTAATCCTGGGCTTCTCAATGGGCGGGCAATGCGCTTATTATTGGACTTTGATGTACCCTGACATCGTTCAAAGCGCAATTATAATATGCTCTTCCGCCCGCACAAGCCGTCACAACTACCAGTTTCTGGAGGGCCCAAAGGCTGCACTTCAGAATGCGATCGACTACGCCGAACGAAGCCAAGGCTCTACCAATTCGCTGCCAAAACGCGGCCTTCGGGCATTTGGAAAAGCATATTCCGCCTGGTTAACGAGCGCTGAGTGGTTCGAGCAGGAAATGTACAAGTCTCTCGGATACAATACTTTGAGTGAATGGGACTCATACGTAGCGGGACAAAACTACTACACCTGGGACCCTGATGATTTGCTTGCCAAGTTGCACATGTGGCAAAATGGGGATGTTACAGCACTCAACCCTTCTGATGGAGGGTCTCTCAAGAAAGCTCTGTCGCGTATCAAGGCTCGGGTATTACTAATGCCTTGTCAAACTGATCAGTACTTTCGCTGGGAAGCTAGCGAGAGGGAAGCTGCATACATATCATCAGTCAGCTTGAAAGTTATTCCATCGATATGGGGACATCTCGCGGGGGCAGGAAGTAACAAGATAGACACAGAATGGATGGACAAAACGATTGCAGAATTTCTATCTACATCACCCTGAGAAATATTGAACAAATATGGCTCCATTGGATTTCTTACTCTAATAGAATATACATTTCTATACCGGAATCATCTAGTTATAAAAACAGAAAACGGAAAATGGAATACTGTAATGTTCTAATGCAACAAGAATATTTGACCGTTCACTTCTTTTCCAAGTTTCGTCCAGCCTCGAATAATGCCGCTGCCATGATAACTTGCTCATCAAACCAGCGTCTTCCAACTATCTGCATGCCTATTGGCAGCTGCACTTCCGGATGATCAGGTGGGTTCGCGAATCCGCATGGTACGCTTAAAGCAGGGTGGCCTGTCACGTTGAATGGACAGGTATTGCTTGTCAAGCCAATGGCTACTCCCAATCTCTCCAGTATGGATGATGTATCTCCTTCCTCAGTCGTCTGATCTGGGTGAGGCATCGCAATGGTCGGAGCACATGGAGTGATGAGAACATCCACCTCCTTCAACGCTTCATCATAAGCGGCTCTAAGCTCAAAGATTTTTCGGTGTGCCTTTGCCTCGATTCCAGGACTCAGAAACTTCTCAGAGAGTTTCTCGTTGAAAATTATATTCACGAGCGCAGGATTGTATTCTGTGAGCATTTCATACGTTTGCTGAGATAATTGTTGAGGCCCGATGTGTGGTGCTAAATAGGCAAGATGACCTGATGTCTTCCCTTGACAGAGCCATCGAGCCATGGAAGGCCGCGTAGACGCAGTCCAGAGTACGGGGCCATCTTTGTGCATTGGAATAGTGACATCAATGACGGTCGCACCAGTGGCCCGAAAGAATTGAGTTGCAGTGCTTCGAACAACATTGCGGACTTCTTCGGCGACACCAAGCATGTGGAATGACTCTGTTAGAAGACCAATTTTCCAGCCTCTACCGATTCCTTGATTTGAAACCAACTGACTTTTGAAATCTGACAGCATTTGTGAGTATGGTTTAACTTGACCGGTCAAGGGTGATTCTGGAGTCATTCTCGAATCAATACCATCGTATCCCGCCATAACGCCAAGCAAGGCAGCGATATCCTCCAGATGGGGAGCGATCGGTCCTAAGTGATCAATCATGGGGGACATTGAAGCTGCACCAGTGTATGGTACCAGACCAAAAGTAGGTTTCAATCCGTAAATCCCATTGTACGAAGCTGGTATCCGTACCGATCCCGCTTGGTCGCTACCTATAGCCAGCTCGACCGTCTCGCCCCAAGATCCACCGCGGTTGGAAGCAATAACATTGGCAGCAACGAGAGCGCTGGATCCGCTACTACTCCCACCAGCAGTATATCCATGTAGGAGAGGATTTTGTACTGGTCCGGTCATTGATGTAAAGGACAATGGAGAAGCGCAAAAGCACTCGCAGGTAGAGGTCCCTTTGATCACGGCCCCGGCTGCGAGGATCCGAGATACAACCGTAGCATCGATTGGAGATATTGGGAAGACCTCATACTTGGATAGCAAGGCTGGAGATGCACCAAGTGTGGTTGGCAGTCCTCCAACAGAGATGTTGTCCTTGATGGCTACCGTGCGCCCTTGCAATGCATCACTCTGGGGAATCTCTGCTTTGATGTTGCAGCGATGACTCCATGCATTCAGTGGGTTATCTGGGGAGCTAGGTCTCCAGAATTTGCGATCTGTTGACTGAGTTTCGGGCTGTAATGAAGGATGGATGAAATCCGGTTCGTCTTCCACATGTTTCATGACAGCCTCAAATGATTGTAAGAGAACAAGGTAATCATTTGCATCACGAGGGTTGGAGATGTCTATTTTGAGCTGTGCTGCAATATCTCGCAAGTGCTCTTCGCCAATGGCAGAGCTGTCCATGTGTTAGTTACACAACCCAAGATGGCCACGGATCTACTTACGTGGTTTTATTCGAGAGCGACACAATAGACATTTTGATGGATGTTTGACAGAGTTGTTTCTTGTTGTCAATGGTAATGAATTCAAATATTTCAGTATTGTCTACAATACACGAAAGTATTATAATGTTGGAATATGGCAAATTTCATCATCTTCTGCAAGTGGTGTCGGAAGGTCCGACAGGGACTAAACTTAGCCGATGAACTTTTGGGGACCCTCGGCAAATTCCGACAGAAGCACTGGATAGGATCGTGCTTAGTTTTCAACACAGTTTCGGTAGCGTTTATTGTTTATGCAATCTTTAATCTACAATTGCATTACTAGATATATCAGACAATACAGGTTTCCAAGAGTATTTGCTTGATTCTTCTTAATGATAGAATTTGAATAATTTCCCTTGTCGCAAACGAATGTCTATTTCATCACAAGAGTGGAACATCGCTTCGTAGAATCCCGTAGAACTGCGTCATTCTTGGCCATTTGCCAAAATAACACGCCCGCCATCCACACAAAGAGAAATTCCATCAATGTAAGCCTAAGACATGTTAGTAAACCAAGCTTCAACACAACGTGAAATAGGTCAAAGTAGTGTAAAACATACCCCAGCTCGGCTCGCAAGGTACAATACCGCGCCAGCAATATCGCTCTCGTTCCCTGCTCTCTTTGCAGGCACCTTGTCAAAAAGAGAGCTAAAGATATTTCCTTCTTCGCCAACGGCGTTCATTTTGCTCGGTACAACTAATGCATAATCAGTCTTCACACGATCAGTTAAAAGTCTTTCATCAGTACTTACATCCCGGGTTGATTCCGGCCACACGGACATAGAATCGATTGAACTTGGCCGCTAGCAATCTCACTAGATGATCAGTGGCGGCCTTGCTCGTCGCGTAACTAGTCAAGTCTACGTTTGTCGCATTATGCATGCTTGCGCATGAGCTCGTTATAATGATGGCCCCACGGCCCTCGCTTCTGCCTTGCCGACCATCACCAAGCTCACGACTAGACGCCGCTGCTAGCAGTGGTAGCAATGCAACCGAAAGAAAATAATGAGCCGTAGTATTGACGCAGAAGGTGTCAGCCCAGTCAGAATGTCGTGAAGACCACATGGATGCCTGTAGCTCAGCCACAGACGCTGTCAACACATTGCATTGAATCTCAGGGTCTCTTCTGATGCCGGCATTAGAAATGAGTACATCTAGATACTTCTCTCGCTCTTCTATGTATTTCGCAACATTGGAAATCGCGTCTTTGTCTGAGACGTCGCAAGGGATGCTGGTGCGATTAGCATCAAGTTGGTATTATACAATCAAGTATCATGACAACTCACCCATGTGCGCTGCCTCCGAAAGGCTTACCGAGTTCATTGAGCTCTTCCACTTTTTGATCAATAGGTTCAGTTGGTAGAACAATGACATAAACCTTTGCACCATTTACAACAAGGCCCTGCCGAGACCTGGTTAGATGCACTTCCACACATGAGACCGCTGGGAGGCTCAATAGATCCTGATTGTGATGCCTAAATGGAATCAAGACTTACTTTGCTGATCATAAAGCCCAGTCCACTGGTGCCTCCTGTCACTGCGGCTACATATCCCTTGACAGCAAAAAGACTCTCGACTAAAAGCGAAGACATGGTTTGTGAATTAGGCGTAGATCTCACGTGTTCTTTGGAGATTCGGATACTCAGTTGCAAGCTAAGGAAACCTAGAGAATGGTCGTATCATAAAGGGCACCGAAATTCCACTATTGTCGGAGGTGCCGACCGTCATGTGGGACTTCAATTGGTTCGACGTAGGACCCGAATTCTGGTAGGCTATGCCGACAAAAGTTGTATAGAGGAGTCAATTTCATACTATGATTCTTATCTAAGCTGCTGCCGATTCAGAAATCTCAACTCCTCCACGATTTCCGACAAACTTGATCATTCAATCCAGCAAACTACTCCTTGTAATGCTCCTTCGTCCTCTCTTCTGCAGCATCCAAGCAGTCACTTGTTGCATTAGAATCCCTCGGGATAAGTCTGACCTTGAACTCCCTCGGGATCGCAACCAGTGCAGTTTTGAATTGGTTGTACTCCACGTAGTCGGTATTTGGTGGGTGCGTATCGCTTGCTACAATCTTGTACGACGACAAGATACGAACCAAAGCTGCATATAGAAGCCTAGACGCAATGTATTGGCCCGAACAAGAGCGAGAGCCCGTGCCAAAGCTGAGATGTCCGAGGCCAGTGGATTCAATCTCTGTTGGAGGGTCAAGGCTTTTGAGCCATCTCTCTGGGTTAAATTGCCCAGCATTGGGTCCGAAATGGTCAACATCTGTCTGTGTAAGTTTCTGTTGCATTATCACGAAGATTAGGTCTGCATACCGTGGTTTCCAGCTTGAGCGTTAATCAAGATCATTGTCTCGGGGGGGATGATTGCACCATTCCAGTTCACCTCCGTAACCGTCTTCCTTGGCAAGCTCATGGAACTAACTGTGTAGTACCTCCCGGCCTCTTTGATAATTGCGTTAATGTAAGGGACCTTTTCCTCAATGTAGGACTTTGACCATGCGTCACGTGTGTCAGGGTAGTATCTTTTGATATCCTCGTATGCGCGATCCTGCCATTCTTGTCCTTCTTTCGTCGACAAAGAGCCAATGCAGGAAGTCAATGTTCCTGGAATAGTTTCAAAACCTCCAGAGACTAGGGACAAACAAATAGAAGACACTTCAACTCCTGTAAGCTTGGTCTCCTCATCTTTCAAGATAGCGGCCGAGATGCAAGGTTTGTCCGTGCCCTTTTTGATCATTTCTCGCACTTTGTCCAAAAGCAGGTCCAAGTAAGCGTCGCGGCGTCCACGAAGCTCCTTGGATCGGGTATTCTTTTCATTGTTCGGAAGATATCGCAAGAATGGGACATAGTCCTGCAGATTCTCAGAGGCACTGCGCAGCAATGAGATGGCAGACCCGACATGAAGAATTTCCCTGAGTAGATCATCGTATACCGCATCCATGCGAATTCCATAACAGAGCGTCAATGTGGTATTCAGCGCATATCTCTGAATATAAGGACGGACATCAATTTCAATTGCGCCGTTCTGACTGTCCTTCTTCATATCTCGGACAATGCAGTAGCTCTCGAGATCAAACATCGGATAATAGTTTCTCAATGCTGGTCTTCCAAGCGCTGTGCCAGCAGCCTTGCGCTTTTTCTTGCAGGACTCATCCCAAGGGGACGAGCCAATCGTAAAGCCTTGAGTGCTACTGATAACGCCATGGAAGGTGTAGAGCTTTGGGCGATCAATAACGGCGTTTTGATTTCCGAGTAGCATCTTCTTGCAGTCCTCGAACGAGTTGACCACAACCGCCCGAGTGTTTCCTAGCTTTACTTGAAATACCGAGTGATTATACTGGCGCCACCACTTTTCGCATGTGCTGGCATGATCCTCGCCAAGCTTGAGGAGATGGCCGAACATGGGAACAGCGCCCGGAATTTCCGGAAGCCCCTTGATATAAGGAATATCGGTTGCAAAAGCGACCTATAAATCTCTGTTAGTAATTATGTTCTATTAATTCCAACCAGGAGATGGTGCATGAGGGGAGCCTTTCTGGCTGGATCTGGCAGTGGTTTCTTACATTGTAGATCACATAGGACAGCATCACAACACCAAGCGCTGTCAGGACTGGCACAGCATTTTCGTGATTCTTCAGCTGAACAAACAAATGCCCGAGCGGGGCGATGTATGATTCGAGTTTTGGATCCATAGTCAAATACTAAGAAAGAGCTGCTGGGTGAAAAATTAATCCAAATCGCAAGTGCATCTATCCAATTCGTTCCAGTTGATGAGCCGCAGATTGCATTTGTAGGTGCACATTATGGCACGAAGCAGACCCTGCATCCAAAATCCCTTTCACTGTTTCCAGCATGCATTCAAGCACTCGTCGCACCCATGCAACGTGGCAAAAGTAAGCGTCGGATAGTCCGACAATCCGGCATATTTCTCATGTTGTACTGCGGCTGTCAGAGGTTATCAACCATCTGTCGGAGTCAGCGACATTTTGATGCTTCCCCGCATTCGAGTTGTATCGAGCCAAGATAAGGTACGAGATTCCCGAGGTCCGATGATTTCAGAAAACAGCCAATCACTACGAATTAATCTACTCGCTCGGAATTGATTCATCTCATCAGGGATTGCTCTATATCTCCAGATGATGATTGCATCACTTGTTCGCTTCTCCGCTTTCGATCGGACGTGGTCTCTACTCCACCATAAGAGCCCAACATCCACCCGATCCCCCACTGCTGTTGTCCAAAGCGCACATAGCGTGAATATACGCTACGTGACAGGGAAAAAGTATATATAACCCATATGAGATAGATATCAAAAGAATCAATTTACTTTGTTATTTGGCTTCATTCGCGTTATCGAATTCAGTGCGTTTTTCCATGAAACAACGTGATGCACGGGCTTGCGTCCGGTGGGGTGTTTTCTGGTCGGTGACGATTTATGGGCAAAATTCCTTGCTCAAGAGACCCAAGATCCCAGGTGAAACTTGACGTATTACGAGACAAGGATTACCGTCGTCAATTCTTCAGGCTTGATTCTAGCTTAACGCTGATTTTGCTGCTACCATGTCGGTGAAGTGATTGAATCGCCATTCAATTTCAATTATCTATGGGGTATCGTTAAGACAAAAGCCTAAGAAGAATTAGTCTCCCTGTACTGCTCTGGCCCAATCTGTTTTGGCGCGAAGTCGAATAACAGCTTGAAGGGACAATGGTACTCGCTCATGTGGGCCGCGCTGTATGCGGGAGGGTTTTTTTGCAGCTTATTAATTGCATCACTTCCTCGTGGACAACAGGGATTGGTCCATATTAAATCTTCTACAGGCGCAAAGTTTATGTAGCTCAGTTCCACTGAATATGGAACAGTGGCTTAGTCATAGATGTATAATATGGGTGCTGGTTAAGTCATCTGGGGATAATCAGTAGTCATTTCAATCTATGCGATAAAGGAAACTAATTATTGAAACTCCTTCCTCTCACACGTTGCCATACTCGGCAAGGAAGAATGGCGTGGCGTTGCCGTCTACCCCAACCTACAATTACCTTGTGGCACAAAATTGATCTCTCAAGTAGATCACTATGAGTAATCACATTTTTGCCTTGAACTGATCGTAGATCAGCAGTTTACAATTGTTCCCATAAGTGTTGACGTACGATGCAGTATTGGGCAAATGCCTCAGACCATACGGGCTGAAGTGGATCGCATCAAGATCCCGTGCCAGCACAACGGAGAGGCCCACTTGGAAGGTGATCAGAGCAATTCCGTGTACACCGGTTCGCTGCATTAGACGGGATGAATTCAGCTCCGAGATAGATCCGGAACTAATGTGTAATTTGTTGTGTGATTTTAAGTGGCTCGATGTTTTCAAGTCAGTTGATTCGGGAATTCACTGAAATCAGTTGACTGTGGGCCACGCAAGGCGGTATGGAGACCATCATACCATGTTATCCGTATAACCGGCTGTGGCTGCGGGAAAAACGACCCTTTGGCTTTAATTTATAAAAGACGCATGATACCTTTCTCTTTAAAGTTTCAAATGCTCATCCAAACATCTACAACTGCTAATTAATTAGTATTGTCCCATCCCCTCAATTCATCACAATGCCGAAATTTGTTCTCACCGGCGTAGATGGAAATCTTGGCAGCGTTGCTGCTGCCTACGCATTAGAAATTTTCAAGCCAGAAGATGAACTTGTATTCACAACGTACAAGTTAGATGCAGTTCCGCCCGAAACCGTCGAGAAGTGGACAAGCCAAGGTGCAAAGGTCTTGGTTGCGAGCTATGACGACCTTGAAAGCCTGAAAGTTGCTTTCGATGGCGCCGAAGCTGTAACTTTCATCTCTACCTGGCTGTTCGGTGAAGGCCGACGCCGTCAGGCTAAGAACGTGCTCGAGACAGCAAAGGCCTGTGGCGTGAAACGAGTATGCTACACCTCGTTCGTTGGTGCGGGAATTCAGGCCGAGAAAGAAGAAGACATTCCCTTTTTGCCTCGAGACCATCATGTAATCGAGGGTTACATCCTTGATTCTGGACTACAATATAATATTCAGCGCAACTACCTTTACGTTGACAACATCCCCACCCTATTTGGACCTTCGTGGAAATTTTGCGGAGACCGGTGGTTGTCGAACGCTCATGGCACACCTGGTGCTTACGTTGCACGAGAAGACTGTGGCAGAGTAGCTGCGGCTCTGCTACTAGGAAAGGGAGAGCCGAACAAGATCTACGATGTTACTGGCCCGGAGGCCATCACAAATGAACAAGTATTTGAATGGATCTGCAACCAAACAGGATACAAGGGACAAATTGTGGACACTCCAGACGAAGAACTCAAGAAGTTTTGGCTCGATCGTGGTCTTCCAACAGATTTCTTCGGTGACTTCTCGAAGTTGCCTATGAAGCTATGCATCGGCGACTTGTTGTGCTGCGGTGAAATGGTTGCAAAGGGATACATGGAGAAGACGTCCGACACAGTGGAGAAACTGACAGGTCGCCCGCCTATCCCCTTTCAAGAGGCTCTGCCTAAGTATAAAGAATTCTTCCCGCAGCCTTGAACCATTATGTATATTAATTAAGTGTGAGATTTATTTTACAAATCAGGGCTCTGAGTTTACATGGGTTGCAAATACAACTCCTAGACTTAATGAATCTCGTGAATCGCTTTCTGGAACCACTAAATTATACGCTGCAGATGATAAACTCTTCTTCTTCATGTTAAATGTGTGCATTTATTATTGAAGCTTTATCAAGCCATGTATTCTATAGAAGAAACCCGTTGTTCTTTATAGACCCGTCTTGGTCAAGTCTACCACACTCAAACTGACTTGGTTAACACTGCTTGGGGGCAAATATCCGCCACCAATAATAGCCAACAAGTTATCATCCTCTTCGAAGAGCATGAGGCCTCTAGTATAAGCATTTGGTTGAGGAACACTGTATTCAACCCAAGAGTTCGGGTCTCCTAGATTTTGGTTGACAAAGATGTTGGACTGACTTCCAGCGCTGAGGATAATGCTTCCGTTCGACCCACCAACAGAACTCCAAACCACATAGGGGGAGCTGACGGGCCTTGTTCCCTTGTCTGAAACTAGCGAGTACGCGGGAGCGCTGAGGACATTGAAGGGGTCGGAGGTAAGTCGGTAGTGAACACGGCAGCCGTCCGTACCGCAAACCTCATAGGCGTAAATGTAGTTACCGTTGGGGAGCAATGCCAGTGCGGGCATTCCTGGGCGCGCAGAGTAGTTGTTATCGTCATGCACGTCATCAACGACCGAAGACCATGTTAGAAGGTCGGAAGTTGTCTGGTGCACAAGCTTCTGGCCATACTTTGAATCTCGCTGGTCAGAGTAATAGCACACAAGCTTGTTATCGATGACCCTAAGAGCCGGTCAGTCATGTAATATCCTAGCAAGGTAGCTTCACTTACTTGAGAAGGGGCTCCCAGACTGGTGTCAAGCCATTGTTTGGCCGAGCCTCACCGCCACTGGCGATGGAGCTTACAAACTCCCAAGTTGCGCCACCGTCAGTGCTCGCATAAACATCAATCTTGGTTTTGCTGAGATCCGTCGGGATGCTGTTTCCCGCGCAAAGGATCGTTCCAGCTGCATATTTTCCGATGGCTTGGGGCAGCTGATAAAGGTCGGGCTGATAACGCAGACCCCAGTTGTTCACCTGGTCTTCGACCTTGCCGATTTCCGACCAAGTCACTCCGCCATCCAAAGACTTGTAGATGGGGAAGTACACCAGTGGAGGTTCTGGGGAATAATTCTCCCAGGTAGAAAGCAGGGATCCATCCGATAGCTCAATCACTCGGGCATAGAGAACCCGAGGGTCGGTCCAGCCTGCGTTGGATGGGGGCGAAAAGATGACATTGTTGGAAAATGTTGATGTTGGGGTTGTTCTCTTCTCAACGGGGCTTGGGTTCCGATCAAGTGGCTCAGGCGTTGGAGCAGAGGTAGCAACCTGGAAGAAGCCCAGGAGACTTCCCACGAGGAGAGAGGAAAAGTGCATATTAAAAAATGGGTTCAATTTCAGTTGAAATGATTGTAACAACCCACAAATGAGCCTTGGGCTTCCAACTGAAACCTCAATAAATGCCCACGGTTTATATATCCCCAGGGCTATGGGACCAAGGTTCTGTGAGCCGAGCATAGACCGATGTGCCTTGTGATCAGAATCATGTTCAGCCCCGCCCCCGCACTCCCCCAGACGCCATGTGAAAGCAATATCGTATTTGGGCAGCAACCCGGCGGACAGACCCATAAGCGGGTGAGCTAAGCGGCCAAAGGTTGTTATAAGCGCTCTTTCGCTAATGGATCGGTTGGCAGCAATTAAAGTTCGCATTGTATTCGTACTAGCCGTGCCTTGATCTCCTCGTGTATTTGTACTAGGGCATTGCTGTGATTCGAGCGCCTAAATCACCCGTCTTGGCTTGTGGGGATTTCGGTTAAATGGAACTATAATTCCCTTCTCAAATACCGGGGCACACACTGCTTTGGGTAATTTCGGGCTCTATAACGCCGTCGTAGCTTCCCGGACAGTGAATTGAATGGTTCGGTGTTGATCATGCTTGGGCAGAATGGGGCTTCGGGGTAGCGCAAGCCCACTTGTGCAGAAACGTCATCGTTGAGTTTCGTGGTTGTCGATAATCACGAGCTGTGATTCAGTCAATATTGCACCATGGAGCGAAAAAGGGTGCCCCTTCTAGAACGTGCATCGATACTTCAGAGGCTCGTGTCCTAACGTTGAGGGTGGCAACCAATACCGAGTTTATAGCAACTTGGTTACATCGGCCGATACTCAACTAACTTTAATTTACACATTGCTCTAAATTTAGACATCGATCTCATCAATTTATCTCTCTTGTTAGAAAACGCGGGGTTCTACGTATTATTGACGCCATTGCCAAGTGCACTAAGAGCCTCCCCCAGTCAGACAATCTTTGGCAATCCTGCCCACTGGATCCACCGACGTCATTTTCCCTCTAAAGCGATGTTTAATAGTCTCAAGTTTCTCGTTGGACTTTGACTTAAAACCTTGGATTATTCGAACTATCGCAGGAATAGGTCATTATTTACGACAGAAGATTCATCGCAGTCTGGGACATGTTTGACAACATATTGCGAACTTTTTGTATTATTACTTTTCCTCTTCCAGATTTCAATTCTTTTGAGCTCCAATACAACGATTATCAAAACTATTAGCACGATACCAAAGATTAGAAGTGAACCGAGTTCGATTCCTCCCAACACCTTTTAACGTTGGGCTCTTGTAATGAGCACCATGTCTACGTGGAAACCAAATTCGAGTTCCACAAGATACTTGCTCAGCCTCGCAAGGAAAATGAGCCTGAGATATAAATCACCCCATCTCAATCGCAAGTCTAGTAGTGTACTCCAGTCCAGTTTCCACTTTCAACAATCGACTTTTGACATTTGGCCAGAATGGCCGCCTGCCTTGAGACCTCTGCTAGCCGTCCAATGACTTGTTGGTTACCATTGGCAAAGCCGTAGAGAGCATATGGAATCCCCACGTCATTGCAAAATTCCTGAACCAGCTTTTGTGTCTTTCTGAGATTGTGCCTGGGGACACGCGGGAACAGATGGTGGATGACCTGAAACTGGAGGCCACCGTGGTAGAAGTCGAGCCATTCAGGACAATCAATATCCATAGTGGTTCGAAGCGTCTTTTGAGCGAAGCTCTCCTCCGGACCTAAATCCATCGTACTCATAGCAAAATGAGAGAGGACAATTTGCAAGTGAACAGGGGAAGCTGCAATATGGCTAATCATGAAAAATCCAAACCGGGTCCAGTTGTCAGGCAGTATCTTATAGATGATACCATATCCAAACCAAGTCCAAAAGAAAATCTGCCCGAAGATTTCAATCCACCAATACTTGGCAGCTGAGCCCTTGGGGCCGCGACCGGCGAGAAGATAATCCCAGGATAGGTAGTAGAGGTTGAGCCGGGCCAGTGAGAGAATCGGATAGTAAGTCCAGGCTTGAATAGGAATCAGGATCTTCGCAAAGGCATCGTATTTCATAATTCGGTCATAGTATGTCGAGCGTAAGCTGCCGAGGAGACGGTGCGAAACAGCGAAAAATGGCATTTCTTCAATGTCGGGATCATGTTCGGGGGCGTTCGTCACGATGTGATGGACGTTGTGGTTGTACTTCCACCAGCTTATTGAAAGTCCACCAATGAAGTCTGCAATTAGAATGCCGATGGCAGTATCAATGGCATACGAATGAGTGATGCCCATATGACCAGCATCGTGGGCCGTGAAAACAAGCTGCTGCCACATGGTGCCGAGGAAAAAGGCTCCCAAAAAGTACCATTTGAAGTAAATGCAAACCCACATGAGACTGAAAAGCGAGACATATCTGATGCACTCGACCCCGTAGGCCCAGTAGTTGCATTGGTAAAGCCCTTTGTCGAAAATGCGTTGGTGAAGGGCTCGATATTTCTCAATAATTTGGGCTTGTGTCTCTAAATCAGGGGACGGGTACTTTTCAAGATCGAGAGTGGTGAATTCTCGCGTGACGGTGTCCAAGTATGACATGCCATCCGTCACCTCGGCAGATGAGGTTGATGATGACTCAGACGGAGCGCCGCGATGCCTGAGACCTTCATCTTCAACGTCAAAAACCGGAGACGCCGTTCCAGATCTCGCCGAGCTCGATTCGGACTTGGGGGGGTTGACATCAGAGGCAGCTGCAATTTGATCGCGGGTTCGAAATACGCCGCCTTGAATTGGTGGGACAAAGCTTTTCCACTTGCCCTCAATTCTTCCGATTCGATATCTCAACATCTGCTGTCTGGCTTCAAGAGGATGGAAACTATTAATTCAGAGGCCAATCCCTGTTAGAGTCACATGGTTCTCGTCAACTAAGGCGATGGGTTCCTGCTCACGCATCAACCTCATCCGAGGCATCCTTTCCCACCATGTGCAGCAGGGCCTTGTCACCGCCCGGGTGGTACTTCAGCCAGCTGTCCACCTTGAAGACTTGGCCATGGAGGACAAAAATGGTGTGGCCCTCGGCGATTTGAGCCTCAATGTCATCGCGGGTCATCAGCGGGGGCACCCGCTCGGAGGCGCCGGAAGGCAGCGGCGGGAATCCCGTGATGGCCTGGGAAGGCGGAGGGGACATGGCGGCGGTAGAGAAGCTGGAGGGAGGTGTTGCCGGGACCAATTGGGCTACGGGAGTGGAAGAAGAAGCTCGTCTGATTGCCATGGGCAGATGTGGGAAGGGCCGGATATAGAGACACGGGAAAAGGGGCACGGAACCGTCTCACCGCTCGCATCTAAAAGCTTGAATACGCACTGTGCCAAGGCATCTGCATTTCTGCAATTGATCAGGGGGGCAAGGGCGCATCCCGAGTTCCAGGCACCTAAATTACTGGTGTTTTAGGGTGCAGGCATCAGTTATCCACCGTCTGCGCGCATGTTTCACTAACTTCTCTCACATTTGAAATCAATTGATCTGAACAGGCTTTTGAGCCTTCGGTAGATAATCCAAGGATCGATACGAATGCGAAGCCAAGCTCTTTTTGCGCTGCCTGATTGATCCGTCGAGGCCCACAAAACATCAGCTGAGACTCCATCGTCGCCTCCCGAAAACACGTCACCTAAAAGTGCACATCACCACATTTCTCTTACACTAGAGCACTCAAATAATACCAATTCATTTTGTCCCCAAGTACATTCATCTCTAGTATATAAGGCGATCCAAATGAAACTAGTTCTAATGAGTTTGCTACATTTCTCCGTCTGATCTCTTGGCTCATTGCTTCGTATCACGCCACTTTGCGACCGCATCACATGTCACCAAAATATGAACAATCGGGCTTCCTTCTTCCCCCATATCTTGCAGTATTCCTCTAGAAACCAGTTGCAGGCAGTTTCTAAACAAGAACTCAAAGCTTATTCTCGCCCCAGACAAGTTGCCGCATGAGCCGCGAATCCTATAATCACTATCAACCACGGGACTTTCAAATCTTAAAATTTTGAATATTATTAATAAATTTATTTTATTGGCTTCTCTTGGTTTGAGACTCATATTCCACTTTTGTAATTCTCCTCTTTGTCAGAAAAAGCTGACTGGGATCCACTCAAACAAAAGTGTGGTTCATGTTGCATTTCATTCAAGGAATCTCAAACCAAACCAAGCTCCCCTTTCAATTGAACTCAAGATTCTGCAAAATCGCCTTGCCAAATTATGTGTACGAGGCTATTTTTTTCGAGCAATAACGAGCATAATACGACTGAATTCATTGGTCTCTTTCGGCTCGGCGACGGCTAGTAGGTGCTTTAGCGCCTCTAGCCCCGGAGTTCCGCTGGATAAAACTATGCTGTTCGGCATCATCGGATCGTAAATCCACCTAGTTAAGAGTTTGAGACCCGCATGGCCCAACGGAAATGTCCCCAAGCAGTAAGCCCATAAATATTTTGGTCCACTGCCTTGTAAGCTGTACAATGGAGGGTAGGTGCAAAACTCCGCAATTAGCTTGGCATCTACTAGATAGAACCCAGTTTTTCGAGCATTTGGTAAAACCACAAAGCGATACACTGATAGTAACGTTCGGGGCTGTCAAGTTGGATATCTGTATGGTACCAAATACTGGTGTAGATCGACACCGTTAGGTTTGGGTAGATCGGCATATTTGTTACGAAGCAACCAATAATTTTGCCTGTCTCTGGCCCGTCTTTTTCTTCAAGGTGAAGCGGTTTGTTCAGCCATCTGTCCACGCTCGTGATTAAACCTCTTGCTGGCAGGGTATGCAAGGCACAGTCCCTGAATTTTTCGTACCGTCGAAATATCCAGTTGAAAGCTTCTGGGAACTCGGCGCTGTTAGTTTTATCCATACGACATGCAAAAGCCAATACAACTTGAATGTCGCATCTACGTGTCACTAGCACTCGTTTCATGAAACCAAGGGTTATCAGTATATGTCATGTTGATAAATGCTCAGAAGGTTGCTTAAACCTTCAACAAGAATATACACATATATTTGTACAAAACACCGCTCTCTAAAAGCATCGCCGTAAATCACAGTCTTGACTCCCTCTCCTCTTGCTTCCGCATTTCCTTCACTTCCCTTCTCAAAATCTTGCCTGCGGGACTCCGCGGGACCAAGTCTACAAAGCGCACACCGCCCCTCAGACGCTTATAGTCTGCCACACGGGCCTTGACATACTCCATCAGATCTTCTTCCGAGATCTTGCCCTTGGCAGGTGGGGCGAGGACGACATAGGCTCGAGGGACCTCGGTGCCGTTTTGGGCGATGCCGATGACGGCAGCATCAGCCACGGCCTCATTTGCGCTAATAATTCCTTCGAGCTCAGCCGGAGCAACCTGGAGGCCTTTGTATTTGATCAATTCCTGTCAAGAATGTTAGCATATCAAATCAGGCAAAAAGTTTTAAAAAGTAGTTCTACCTTTTTCCTGTCAACAATAAAAGGTTCGCCGTCCTCAATACGAAGGATATCTCCCGTATGAAGCCAGCCATCACTAAAAGACGATTTGTTCGCCTCCGGGTTGTTGTGATAACCTTGGGTGACAATGGGTCCTTTGACAAGTGCCTCACCAGGCTCGCCTGGTTTAACGTCGTTGCCGTTATCATCCACAAGCCTAGTCAACTGTTAGAAATTATTACACAGGCCATTCCTAGAAACACAAACCTCAGGAGCACATTTGGTAGCAATGGGCTCAGACTACCCAGCTTTGCCGTCGACCCCGGCCCACAAAACGTAGCTGAGCCGGTCGTCTCGCTCAGTCCCCACGTCTGCCTGACCGTCCTGCCAAAGCCCATCTTGTCAGAGGCCGCCTGCTGCAAATCGCCCGGCAGCGGCGCCGCGCCGCTCGTCGCGAGCTTCATGAAGCGGAACTGATCCTTTACGGCCGGGTGCTTGGCAATGGCCATGAAGATGGGCGGCACGGTAAAGAAGTTTGTGATGCGCAGCTCCTCACAGTAGCGGAGGAAGTCGTCAAAATCAAACTTGGGCATCCAATAGACGGTGCCGCCTTCGAAGAAAGGGTTGACAAAGTAGCCCTGGACCCCGGCAATGTGGGCCGTGGGGAGGTGCCCCAGGGTGCGGTATTCAAAAGGGTTGCCCTTGCGGGTTTCCTCATCAAAGACTGGTCGGGATTTCGTAGATGGCAGAAAGACTTCTGAGACTACGTTGGTATGAGAAATGAGAACACCTGCGCATAATGGTTAGAAAGTTTACTGTGTAAAATGAGTCAATGTCTCACCTTTGGGAAGGCCCGTGGTGCCAGACGAGTACAAGATACAAATCTTGCTCTTCTCCAGCTCCTTGGGGTCGGTAATCTTTTTCCACGAAAGCCTTCCCTTGAAGTCGCAAACCACCTTGCCATCGGCGCTCTCGAGCCTGACGTCGGGGTAGCTCACCAGCACCAGCACATTTCGCTCCGTCAGCCCAGCATTCTTGGCTGCTTCGACGGCCCGGCCCTTCAGGTCCTCGCTGCACACAATCACCCTGGCAGGTCCGTCCTTGATCTGCCTGGTCAGATCCCCCACGGTGCTCGCGTGCGACGCGGCAGAGTAGATGCCATCGGCAGCCACCACGCCGTAGAACAAGCAGGCCAGCGCGCGCTGGCCCGTCGACACGCCTACGACGACGTCCTTCCCCGGACCTGAGGCGCCAATGCCATAGTTGTGCCGGAGAAAGTAGGCAAAGTTCTCGGTCAGGGCCCGGGCTTGGGACTTGGTGATGGCCCGCTCTGGGTCGCGAGCTTCGGCGTGGAGTGGGGTGTCGTCTTTGGCGCGAGAGTGCTCCGAGTCTATCAACCGATTAGATTTGTGTGGGGTCGAACGTCCCTGGTTTAGCATTTACCAAAGAGGAGGGTGAGAAGATCCAGGCTCGGGATCTCGACACGTTCTCCCTGGGAAAAAATCATTGTTTGTCTAACGCTTGGTCTACGGCCAAGTTTGGCGATGACGGATCAAATTGCTTCAGGTCTAGTGACGAAGTGTAAGTGAGTTTCCCCAACGCAATGCTTTGCAAATAAAATAAAATAAAAAGAAGGTCTTCCAAGGTCGTACAATCAGGACGTCTCATCAATTCATGACATGCAAACCGTTTAGGCGGGAGCCTCGGCCGGGCTGGTTACCCCGCAAACAAAACAATAGTCTGCATGTCTCAGGCGGTAAATGATTGACGGGCAAAGAGAGGAGAACCCGGGGCAACAGCCACGCGCCAATCCCGAACTAGACAACAATTCGTGCTAGAGTGGTGTTGCTGGATGGCAGGGCTGCATCATGGTTGAATATGGATATACCGAGGCAATAACTCTGGGGAGTGGCATTGGCAATCAAAGCGCTGCTACAAGCGCAACTGCTCAACAATTTCAATTTACCAAGAAAGGAAAGGAACAATGCAATGTTTCTCATCTTTCTGTGGATCAAATGTTTCACAAATCAATACTGTGCGCGTCATATTTCAGCCACTTTATGCATCTACGTTGCTTTTTCGTTCTAGAATTTATACGAGCGATAGCAACGTCAACCCACCTTTACTTTAAGCAAGGGCACATGTTCAACTTACAATTGACCAATACTGGTTTGTTCGATTCGGATGGCAATTAAGCCGAGTAAAGTATGCAAATGTCACAAAAAGAAACGAATGTAGAGTGTAACGCAAATGCAACCAGAAATGACATAGACTGAATTGTGCTGTCAATTTCTTCGAGATATTAGTCTAGCTTTAAGATGCAGCTGGCGCATTCTGGGCTCAGCCTCCAGAGAGTCAAGTAATCAAACCATCGGATCTATGCAATTTGCACGGCATACGAAACTCCGTGAATCCCACTCCAGTTAACGCTTATCAAAACCAAAATCCAGCTCTGTCGCTCTACACGGGCTGAGGCGGGGCGAGGTCCATGAGGTACGTGCCGCACTTGGGATCCGTGTAGCTGTACGCCTTGGACTCTGGGGGAAACGTGCCGTTGGCGGCCCAGAGGTCGATGAGAGGCTGCATGGGCTCCATGTCTTTGGGTTTGAGCATGTCCAGGCTAGTGGCGGTCAGGACGAAATGGCTGAAGCAGCTGTTCAGCTGCTTCTCTAGGTTCAGGTGGTAGAAGGGATCTACAAAGTGGTTCCAGTAGAGGTGGGCGTAGACGCGGAACATTTGCGCAAACATGGTCTGGCAAATGCCGGCAAAGTCCTGGGGGAAACCGCTGCGCTTGCCAACCCAGTCATCTGAGCCAGTCAGAAGCACGCTGTGAGTAATGGAGGCGTTGTGCGAAAACGAGACGGTGGAAGGGTCCGTCGGGAAGAGGCTCTCGTTGTCAATCTTGCCAGAGATCCACCTTTGCATAAGCGAAATGTATTCATGGGCCGGCAGCTCGGTCGGCTCATGACGACTGTTCAGCCAGGTGTATGAATGCCTAGGGGGTGTTAAAAAATGGAGATTGGCACAGGGTGGAGGTTGAAAAAAAGGGGAGGGAGAGACTCACTGTCCAGCAGACATTTTGGGACAATTGCAGATGGCATTTCCGTATTCGTCCTTGTCAATGATGATGCGGACAAAGTTCCACAGGAGGCGGTAGTGCTCGACGACTAGACGTGTTAGCAGGTGAATGCAGACGGGTCCAAAATACAAAGGGGAAAAAAAAATGCAACAGCAAAAGAGACAGAAAAAAATAAGGAGAGAATCGCATGCGGAGACGGTGAGAGGGGAAGCTTACTTTGGTGTGCCATCCACTCCCCCTCCTCGACGGTCTTGGGCCTCGTGCTCAGCGTCATAAAGTTGCCCTTGACAATGTGCTTGGCGTAGCTGGGGTTCAGCCATAGCGGCAGCGGGCGCGGGTGGTGTGCGAGAGGGTTCGGTTCGGTAGAGGTGGCCATTTCGAGGG